>JAQMCM010000037.1:0-68096 GCA_028022735.1 Gypaetus barbatus
ATGCCTGGGTGCCCCCCCAGGCTTAAGGGGTTTGGGGGTTCCCCCCACCCCCCCAATAAATGGTTTCTCTCTACAGCTTTGTGTCTTTTGGGGGGGGGGAGGAGGGTCTCCCTGGACACCTGGGGCCCTTTTTTTCGGGGGGGGGCCTGTCCCGGATACCTGGGTCCCTTTTTTTCGGGGGGGGGGGGGGCTGTCCCAGATACCTGGGTCCCTTTTTTTTGGGGGGGGGGGGGGGGGTGTCCCGGATACCTGGGTCCCTTTTTTTTGGGGGGGGGGGGGGGGGGTGTCCCGGATACCTGGGTCCCTTTTTTTTGGGGGGGGGGGTGGTCTCAGATGCCTGGGGGCATCTGGGGGGAGGGGCATTTGGGGGGGGGGGTGGGGCTGACACGGGGGGGGCCAGTGGGGACCCCCGTTGCCCTGGTGACGGGCGGTGATGCCCCCCCCCCCCGGAGGCAGTGAGGGGTGGTGGGCCTTCGGCCTCCTGCCCCTCCTTGTGTGTCCCCTCCTCATCCTCCTCCATCTTCACCCACCCTCCTCATCCTCCCTGCCCCCATCTCATCCCCCCCTTCTTCCTCCCTTCGCGCATCTTCATCTTCCTCCTCGTCCCCCTTCATCCCTGATCTTCACCACCAGCCCCTTCATCCACCATCCTCATCCTCCTCCATCTTCATCCCCCTTCTTCCTCATCCTCTTCCTTCATCTTCATCCCTCCTCATCCTCCTCTTCCTCCTTCATCTTCATTGTCCTTCACCCCCCTCATCTTCACCCCCCCTTCTTCCCCTCCTCCTCCTCCTTCATCCCCATCTTCATTCTCCTTTGTCCCTCCTCATCTTCACCACCCATCCTCCTCCTCCCCTCCACCATCACCCTCCTTCATCCCTCATCCTGCCTCCTCATCCTTTCTCCTTCATCCTCCTCCCTCCCTCCTCATCCTCCTTCATCTTCATCCTCCTTCCTCCCTCCTCATCCTTCTTCATCCTCCTCCCTCCCTCCTCATCCTCCTTCATCTTCATCCTCCTCCCTCCCTCTTCATCCTCCTTCATCTTCATCCTCCTTCATCTTCATCCTCCTCCCTCCCTCCTCATCCTCCTTCATCTTCATCCTCCTCCCTCCCTCCTCATCTTCCTTCATCTTCATCCTCCTTCCTCCCTCCTCATCCTCCTTCATCTTCATTCCTCCTCCCTCCCTCCTCATCCTCCTTCATCTTCATCCTCCTCCCTCCCTCTCATCCTCCTTCATCTTCATCCTCCTCCCTCCCTCCTCATCCTCCTTCATCTTCATCTTCATCCTCCTTCATCTTCATCTTCATCCTCCTTCCTCCCTCCTCATCCTCCTTCATCTTCATCCTCCTTCATCTTCATCCTCCTCCCTCCTCATCCTCCTTCATCTTCATCCTCCTTCATCTTCATCCTCCTTCATCTTCATCTCCTCCCTCCCCCCTCATCCTCCTTCATCTTCATCCTCCTTCCTCCCTCCTCATCCTTCTTCATCCTCCTCCCTCCCTCCTCATCCTCCTTCATCTTCATCCTCCTTCCTCCCTCCTCATCCTCCTTCCTCCCTCCTCATCCTCCTTCATCTCCATCCACCTCCCTCCCTCCTCATCCTCCTTCATCTTCATCCTCCTTCATCTTCCTCCTCCCCCCTCCTCATCCTCCTTCATCTTCATCTTCATCCTCCTTCATCTTCATCTTCATCCTCCTTCCTCCCTCCTCATCCTCCTTCATCTTCATCCTCCTCCCTCCCTCCTCATCCTCCTTTATCTTCATCCTCCTCCCTCCCTCCTCATCCTCCTTCATCTTCATCCTCCTTCATCTTCATCTTCATCCTCCTTCCTCCCTCCTCATCCTCCCCCCCCTTATTCACCATCCTCCCCCTCCTCCTCTCTCAGCTTCATCCTCCTGTGATCCCCCCATTTCCATCCTCATCCTCCTTCTTCACAGCCCCCCCTTCGCCCCCCCCCCCCCCCAAACCATTGCGGCTCCACTGTTGCCAAGGAAACCCGCCCCCGGCAGCCGCGGCGGGGGGGGAACCCAGGAGTTTGGGGGGCACCCAGGAGGCCGGGGGGGGACCCAGGAGTTTGGGGGGGCACCCAGGACTCCGGGGAGGAACCCAAGTTTTCGGGGGGGGGGACCCAGGAGTTTGGGGGGGCGACCCAGCTGCTCGCGGGGGGAACCCAAGCGTTCGGCGGGGGGACCCAGGATTTGGGGGGGGGACCCCCACAACCAGGACTTCCCCCCCCCCCCTTCGCAGGGATCCCAGGCGTCCGAGTCCCCCCCCCGTCCCCCCCCCCCCCCCCCCCCCCCCGAGGACCCAGGCGTCCGGGCCCGCCCCTCCCCGCCGCTATTTTTAGCCGCCGGGATCTATTTTAGCGCAGCGACTTCAGCGCCCAAATTTGGCAGCGGCGGAGCCGGGAGGGGGGAGGGGAACCGCGGCGGGGGGCGGGGCCAGCTCCGGGGGCGCCCGCGAAAGGGGGGGGGGAGGGGAGAAGGGGGTTCCCAGAGGCCTGGGGGGGGGGGGGTCCCTGACACCTTTAGCCCCCCCCCCCCGACACCCAGGTGCCGATGACACCCAGCCCCAGCCCCCCCCCGTCCCTCCGTTGACCCCCCCCCCGTCCGTCAGTCCGTCCCTCTGTTGATCCCTCCAGCCAACCCTCCCCGCATTGACCCCCCCACGGACCCCCCCACCCCATGGGCTCCTCCCTCCCTCCTTCCGCCCCCCCCGTTGGCCCCTCTTGACCCTCCCACTCATCCCTCCCTCCCTTGACCCACTGTTGGCTCCTCCAACCTACCGTTGACCCGTCCGTCCGTCGCCCGTCCAGCCCTTGAGCCCTTCCACCCCCCTATTGACCCCCTCCGTCCCCCGCTCCACCCCTGGAGCCCCCCCTTCCCCCCCCATTGGCCCTCCAGCCCCCTGTTGACCCTCCTCCCTCCCTCCCCCCTTTGAGCCTCTCCATCCCCCCAACGGCCCCTCCAGCCCTCCATTGACCCCCTCCATCCTTCCCGCCACCCCTTGAGCCCTTCCCTCCCCCTGTAGACCCCTCCATCCATCCCTCCATCGTTTTGTTGACCCCTCTATCAATGCCTCCAGCCCTAGAGCCCCTCCTTCCCCCCCATTGGCTCCCCCATCCCTCCCTTGACCCCCACCCATCCCTCTGTCCATCCCACGACCCCTTCCATCCCCCTATTGCCCCCTCCATCCCTCTGTCGACCCTCCATCCATTCCTCCATCCCTCTGTTGAGCCAGCCATCAATGCCTCCATCATTTGAGCCCCTCCATCCCCCAATTGGCCCCTCCATCCCTCCGTTGACCCCTCCATCGCCCCCCGTTGACCCCTCCATCCCTCCGTTGACCTCTCCATCCCTCCGTTGACCCCTCCATCGCCCCCGTTGACCCCTCCATCGCCCCCGTTGACCCTCTCCATCCCTCCCACCATCCCTTGAGCCCTTCCATCCCCCTATTGCCCCCCCAATCCCTCCGTCGACCCCTCCACCCATCCCTCCGTCCCTCCCTTGACCCCCCGTTGGCTCCTCCGCCCCTCCGTTGACCCGTCCACCCACCCATCCGCCCCTCGAGCCCCTCCGCCCGCCCCTCCATCCCTCCCTCGACCCCTCCGTCCATCCCCCCATCCCTCCCTCCCTCGAGCCCCCCCCATCGGCCCTTCCACCCTCCCTGGACTCTCCCCCAACCCTCCCTCCACCGCTCCCCCCTCCCGCGGGGGGGGGGGGGGGGGGCGTGCCCCAGCCCCGCCCCTCCCCCAGCCCCGCCCCCGCCGCGCGCCATCTCCTATTTCGGTGCGAAGCCGCCGCGCGCCGCCCCCCCCCCAACCCCCCCCCCCCCCGCGCCCTACCGCCGCGCGCGCGTCAGCGTCAGCTCTGACGCGGCCGTTCCCCCCCCCCCCCCCCCCAAAACCGGCGCTGCGAATGGGCGGGGCGGGGAGTGACGCGGCGGTGACGTAGGGCAGCGCGGTCCATATAAGGGGCGGGCGGGCGGCGGCGCGGCGCGAGGATGCTCCGCTCCACCAAGGGCGCCTCCAAGGCGCGGCGGGACCAGATCAACGCCGAGATCCGCGGCCCTGCGCGACCTCCTGCCGCTGCCCGAGGGCGACCGGCCGCGCCTCTCCTACCTGCACGTCATGGCCCTCGCCTGCATCTACACCCGCAAGGGCGCCTGCCTCCGTCCCGGTGCGTTCGCCGGCTGCCGCGGCGTTGGGATGGGGAACGGGGTGGGTGGGAGAGGTAGGGTTGGGATGGGAGTAGGGATGGGGATGGGGTTGGGGGGTTTGGGGCTGGGACGGGGCAGGGAGTGGGGAGTGGGTTGGGACCGGGCACCGGGACGGCAATGGGAACGGCAGCGGGATGGGAGCGGGCGCTGGCACTGGGGTGGGAATGGGTATAGGCGCCGGGATGGGACCGGCCATTGGCACCGGGATGGGAGCGGGCACCGGGATGGCAGCAGGCACTGGCACTGGGATGGGAATGGGTATAGGCGCCGGGATGGCAGCAGGCACTGGCACTGGGATGGGAATGGGTATAGGCGCCGGGAATGGCAGCAGGCACTGGCACTGGGATGGGAATGGGTATAGGCGCCGGGATGGCAGCAGGCACTGCACTGGGATGGGAATGGGTATAGGCGCCGGGATGGGACCGGGCATTGGCACCGGTATGGAGCGGGCACCGGGATGGGAACAGGCATAGGCGCAGGACCGGGCATCAGCACCGGGATGGGACGGGAATCAGCATCAGGACGGGATTGGGGGAATGGGACCGGCCACCAGCATTAGGAAGGGGGGACAGGAACTGCTGTCGGGAGCGGTGGACGGGCTGAGCAGCGACAACGGGGTAGAACCGGGTTGGGACAGGCTGGAAGCGGGATGGGAGCAGGCAGCGGCACGGGGCTGGAGACAGGCAGAGGAACGGGAACGGGGAGCCGACCCCGGGCTGGAGACAGGAACCGGCAGAGGGACAGCGATGGGCACCGGGATGAGGACAGGGACCGGTGTGGGGACCGGGAACCGGTGGCATCAGCACCGCGGTCAGGGACCGGGGGACGCCGATCAGCACCGCGGACAGCGGCCGGGGCACCGGGCGGGGGCGGGTTCAGCACCGCGGACAGCGGCGGCGGGGGGGGCGGTACCGGGTTCAGCACCGACGACAGCGGCCGGGGACGGGGGGCGGGCGGGAGGGGATCGGGATCGGGGACCGGGATCGGGATCGGGGACCGGGATCGGGGTCGGGGACCGGGATCGGGACTGGGGATGAGGGCTGGGACCGGGGACTGGGGATGAGGGCTGGGACAGGGGACAGGGATCTGGGATCAGGGCTGGGACCGAGACCGGCGCCAGGGATTGGGGATGAGGGGACCCCTCCCGGTTGGGACCGGGGACCAGGGATCAGAGCTGGGACAGGGGGACCGGGATAGGGACCAAGACCGGGGATTGGGATCAGGACGTGGGATCAGGACTGGGACCAGGGTCAGGGATTGGGGATCAGGGCTGGGACAGGGGACAGGATCTGGGATCAGGGCTGGGACCGAGACCGGCGCCAGGGATTGGGGATCCAGGCTGGGACAGGGGGACAAGGATCGGGGCTGGGATAGGGGGCCAGGGGCCAGGGATCAGGGCTGGCACAAGGGGACCAGGATAGGGACCAAGACTGGGGCCAGAGATTGGGGATCAGAGCTGGGACAGGGGACAGGGATCTGGGGTCAGGGCTGGGACTGAGACCGGCGCCAGGGATCGGGGATCCAGGCTGGGACAGGGGGACCGGTGTAGGGACCAACACCAGGACCAGGACTGAGGATCAGGGCTGGGACAGGGACACCAGGATAGGGACCGAGACCAGGGATTGGGATCGGGATGCAGGAACAGGGCTGGGACCGAGGCCAGGGACCAGGATCAGGGCTGGGACACGGGGCCGGCATAGGGACTGAGACCAGGGATCAGGATCAAGACCCAGGATTACAACAGGATTGAGACTGGGACCAGGGACCAGGGATCAGGATTGGGACCCAGGATCAGGGCTGGGACAGGGGAACCGGGACAGGGACCGAGATCCTGGGACAGGGGACCAGGCTGGAATTGGGTCAAGAACTGGGACAAGGACCCAGGATCAGGGGACCAGAGCTGGGGCTGGAGACGAGGGACAGGGACAGGGACAGGGACAGGGACTGGGGAGAGAGACTGGGACTCCTGTGGGTTCACATGGGTGATGCTGTGGGTCCTGCCAGGGCCACCATGGGATAACATGGGCAAGGCTATGGGTGCCACCAGTGACTCCATGGGTGGCGCTTTGGGTGCTGGGGCCACGTGGGTGCCCTGGGACTGCAGTGGGACTGTGCGGGCAAGGTGGCGGGTGCTGGATGGGTGCTGACGTGTGTCGCCATGCAGGCCCAGCGCGGGGAGCACCCATGGAGCTGCTGGGGGGACGGAACTGGCCGACCTGGTGGCGTCACTGCCCGGCTTCCTGCTGGCCGTCACCCGCGAGGGGAAGCTGGTCGGCGTCACCGACAACGTCGCGCAGCACCTGGGGCACTCCATGGTAGGGCACCCGCACGCGGGGACGGGGTTGGGTGCCGGTGCTGTCCCCCTTGGTGCAGGTGGCTCTGGTGCTGCGGGATGACGGGGTGTTGGGGGGGTGCTGGGTGCCAGGGGAGGGCGCTGGGTGCTGGGTGCTGATCCTCCCGCCTCCCCCCCGTGCAGGTAGACCTGGTGGCACAGGGTGACAGCATCTACGACCTGCTGGATCCCGCCGACCACCCCCTGGTGCGACATCAGCTCACCCTGCCCGGGCCCCCCCAGGCAGGTGGGTGGGGCCTCCGAGGGGGCGGGGCCGATAGGGAGGGGCTTGGTGGGGCGTGGGCAGAGGGAGGGAGGGAGGGATGGGTGGATGGAGGGAGGGATGAATGAGCGGAAGGAAGGACGGAGGGATGGAGGGATGGAAGGAGGGAAGGACGGAGGATGGTGGAAGGACAGAGGGATGGATGGAAGGACAGAAGGTTGGAAGGACAGAGGGACGGAGGGATGGAAGGATGGAGGAAGGGAGGGAAGGAGGGAAGGCCAGAGGGTTGGAAGGGGGGATGGACAGAGGGATGGAGGGAAGGATGGAGGGAAGGACAGAGGGAAGGAAGGACAGAGGGTTAGAAGGAAGGATGGAGGGATGGATGGACGGGTGCAAGGACAGAGGGTGGGTAGGATGGAGGGTTGGAAGGGTGGCTGGAGGGGTGGAAGGACAGAGGGATGGAGGGAGGGAGGGACAGGAAGATGGAGGCAGGGAGGGAAGGAAGCGTGGCAGAAGAGGATAGATGGAAGGACAGAGGGTTGGAAGGATGGAAGGACAGAGGGATGGATGGAGGGATGGAAGGACAGAGGGACAGAGAGATGGATGGAAAGGGGGAGGGAGGGAAGGAAGAATGGAAGAAGAGAGGGAGGGATGGAAGGATGGGGGATGGAGGGATGGATGGAAGGAAGGATGGAGAGATGGACGGAGGGATGGACAGAGGCCAGAGGGACCAACGAGGACCCCTTCCCCCAGAGCGCCTCTTCCGCTGCCGTTTCACCACCTCGCGGGCCTCGCGCCGTCCCAGTGCCGGGCGGAAGCTGGTGCTGTTGCGGGGCCGGTTCCAGGCCCCCCTCGGTCCCCCCGGGGCCCCCCCCGGACTTTTCATCGCCTTCTGTGCCCCCCTGGACCCCCACCCTGGCCCTGCCCCGACTGCCTGCTGCTGCCTGCGTTCCAGAGCCGCCATGCCCGTGACCTTGCCCTGCTCGACATCTCCGACAGGTGAGGACCCAGGTGGTCCGGGGGGACCCAGGTGTCCGGAGGGACCCAGGTGTCTGGGGGGGGACCCAGGAATCTGGGAGGGGACCCAAGCACACGGGAGGGGACCAAGGCATCAGGGCGGACCCAGGTATCCAGGAGGGCACCCAGGGGGACCCACACATCTGGATGGGACACGGGCATGGGTGGGCGAGGGACCCAGATGTGCTGTCCCACAGCGTTCTGATCCACCTGGGCTACGGGCGTGGGGAGCTCCTGGGTCGCTCCTGGTACCGGCTCCTGCACCCCGAGGACCTCGGCCACGTCGCCCGCCAGCACCTCCGCCTCGGTGAGTGTCCCCTCAGCTGTCCCCAGGGCCCCCTGGGGTCTCCCTGTCCCCCCCGGCTGTCCCTTGGGATCCCTGGGGTCTCTCGGTCCCCTCTGTCCCCCCTGGGGTCTCCCTGTCCCCCCCCGGCTGTCCCTTGGGATCCCTGGGGTCTTCCTGTCCCCTGGCTGTACTCTGGGTCCCCGTGTTCCCAAGGGTGTCCTCCATCACCCTGGTTGTTCCCTGGGTCCCCTGCTGTCACTCTGCCCTCCCCCCCCAATGTCCTTAGTGTCCCACACATCCCCTGGGGTCACCTTGTCTCCCGTCAGGTGTCCCCCATGCCCCTGTTGACCTCCTATCCCCGTTGACATACCCATGTCCCCATCCCTTCCAATCGCCCCTGTCCCCATGGACACCCCCCTGTCCCCATCCACCCCAATCGACCTCGTTGACGTCCCCATGTCCCCAAGTCCCCCAATCGCTCCCATCCTGTTGACGTCCCCACGTCCCCATTCCCCCAACCACGCCCTGCCCCCTGCCCTCCCCCCCGCCCCCCCGTCCCTGCTGACGTCCCCGTGTCCCCGCAGCAGGAGCAGGGGCAGAGGCACGGGGGGAGCTGGTGACGCGGCTGCAGCGCAAGGACGGCCTGGGCTGGACGTGGGTCTACACCCGGCTGCGCCCTGAGGGCCCGGCCCTGCTCGCCCACAACTTTGTCATCAGGTGAGTGGACCCAGGCGTCCGGGTGGCCCCATCACCCCCCCAGGGGACCCAGACATCCGGGAGGTCCCACCAGCCCCAGGGGACCCAGGTGTCCCATCATCCCCGAGGGAAGCCCGATGTCTGGGCACCTTCCACCCCACGTGGCACCCAGGGGTCCCCGGCACCCTCCACTCCCCTGGGGGGGACCCAGGTGTCCGGGCGTACCCCAGGCCCCCCCATAACCCCCTGTCTTTCCTGCAGTGAGGCCGAAGCCTGGTGCCTGCGGCAGCAGCTGGCAGCTGAGGCCCCCCCGGGCCCCCCCGAGCCCTTCGGCCCAAGCCTTGACTTCCCTGGCACTGCCATCGGAGCTGGTGGGGACCTTGGTGTTGGCGCTGACCCCAGCATCGGCCTCGGTGTTGGCCCCGGCGTTGGATCCGGCGTTGACCTTGGTGTTGGATCTGGGCTTGGAGACGACATTGGAGCTAATGTTGGCGTCAACGTTGGCCTTGGCCTTGGGGTCAACGTTGGATGTGGCCTTGGAGCCGACGTTGGACATGGTCTTGGAGCTGGCCTTGGGGCCAGCGTTGACCCTGCTGTTGGAGCTGGTGTTGGACCTGGTCTTGGAGCCAACATGGGACCTGGTCTTGATGCCAACATGGGACCTGGTCTCGGAGCTGCCATCGGACATGGTCTTGGAGGCAACGTTGGGGCCAACATTGACCCTGGTCTTGGAGCCAGCGTTGGAGCAAACGTTGGACGTGGCCTTGGAGACGGTGTTGGACATGCTCTTGGCTCTGATGTCAGCGCTGGAGTTGGCATTGGCGTGGGAGCTGGCATCAGAGTCGACGTTGGCCTCGGTGTGGCAGCTGGCACCAGCGCCGATGTTGGCCCCAACCTTGGGGCTGATATTGGAGCTGCTCTTGGAGCTGGCGCCGGAGATGATGTTGGAGCTGGTCTCCAAGCCAATGGTGGAGCAGACGCTGGCCCCAGTCTCGGAGCTGGCGTTGCGCTCAGTGTCGGGGCCAACATTGGGCCTGGTCTCGGTGGCGGCGTCAGAGCCAGCGTTGGGCTCGGCATTGGGGCTGTTGGCCCTGCTCTTCCATCTGATGTCGGCGCTGGCGTGGGACTCGCCGTCGGTGCCAGCGTTGGAGCCAATATAGGTGCTGGAGTCAGCGCTGGTGTTGGACTTGGCCTTGGAGCCAATATTGGAGCCAACGTTGGCTCCAGTCTTGGATCCACTGTTGGACTTGGCGTTGGAGCTGCTCTTGGAGCCAATGTTGGCTCTGCTCTTTCATCTGGTGTTGGACCTGGCGTTGGACTTGCCGTTGGAGCTGCCGTTGGAGCCAACGTTGGCTCTGGTCTTGGATCCAGTGTTGGACTTGCCGTTGGAGCCGGTGTTGGAGCCAATGTTGGCTCTGGTCTTGGATCTGGTGTTGGACTTGCTGTTGGAGCCGGCGTTGGAGCCAATGTTGGCCCTTCTCTTGGATCCGGTGTTGGACTTGCCATTGGAGCCGGAGTTGGAGCCAATGTTGGTGCTGCTCTTGGATCCGATGTTGATGTTGGCGTTGGACTTGGTGTTGGAGCCAACGTTGGCACCGCTCTTACATCGGATGTTGGATCGGGTGTTGGACTTGGCATTGGAGCTGCTATTGGAGCCAACATTGGTGCCGGCGTTGGCTCTGCTCTTGGATCCAGTGTTGGACTTGGCCTCGGAGCCAATGTTGGCTCCAACATTGGCTCTGCTCCTGGATCTGATGTTGGCGCCGGCGTTGGACTTGCAGTTGGAGCTGGCGTTGGAGGCAGCGGTGGCTCTGGTCTTGGATCTGCCCTCGGATTTGCTGTTGGAGCTGCGCTCGGAGCCAACGTTGGCTCTGGGCTTGGACCTGATGTTGGCACTACTGTTGGACTCAGCCTTGGAGCCAACATTGGAGCCAACGTTGACTCTGCTCTTGGAACCAGTATTGACACCGGCATTGGACTTGGTGCTGGAGCCAATGTTGGATCTGGCGTTGTACTTGGTGCCGGAGCTGCCGTTGGAGCCAACACTGGCTCTGCTCTTGGATCCACCATTGGCCTCGGCCTTGGAGCCAGCGTTGACCCTGCTCTTGGATCTGGGGTTGGCCTCGGTGTTGGAGCTGCCATTGGAGCCAACGTCGGCACTGCCCTTGGCACCGGACTTGGCCTCGGAGCCAACCTCGCCGCCGGCGTTGGCTCCTCCCTGGGCCCCGCCATGGGTCCTACCCTCGGAGCCGTCGGCGGAGCCAATGCCGGCGTAGGCTTGGCTGCGGGCGCCCGCCTCGCACCGGGCCTGGGGATCCCCGAGGTGCCGGGGGGATCCACCGAGACCTGGACGCCCCCTTACACCCCCCGGCAAGCCCCGCCCTTCGCCTTCGGCCCCCTGGAGCCCCCCGAGGCAGCACCCGAAAAGTTACCGCCGAGTCCCGAGAGTCCCGGGGGGATCCCGGGTGGGACCCCCGGCTCCCTCCTCACCCCCGAGACGTCACCGCCGCCACCCCCCGTCGGCCCCGCCCGGCCCCGCCTTGCGTCGCCTACTGCAGGGATTGGCCGCCGCCGCCGTCGTCAACCGCGGGGGAGCCAGGCGTTCGGGGGGTACCCCCAGCCCCCGCCCGCCCCCCCCGCCCCGGTCGCCCCGCGACCCCTTCGCTGAGTTGTATCAACTCCCCCAGAGCCGCCTCCAGGACGCCTTCCGCCAAGGTAGGGTGCCCGGCCACCCGGCTCCCTTCGGGGGGGGCACCCATCGGGGTGGGGGGTGACCTGGGTCCTGGTGATGGGGGTGGGGAGGGAGCCCCGATACTTGGGTGTCATCTTAGGGGGGTGCCCGGATGCCTGGGTCCCTTAGCGGGGGGGGGACACTGGGATACCTGGGTCCCTTAGTGGGTGGGGGACGACACCCGGGTGCCTGGGTCCCTTCGTTTGGGGGAGGGTACGTGCTCATGGACACCTGGGTCTCTTGGGGGGTGCAAGGGGGGGGGTCACGGCTCGGACGCCTGGGTTCCTGACGTCTGTCCCCCCCCGTGTGTCCCCCCCACAGCCGGAAGCCAGCGCGCCCCGTCGTTCTGAACTAAGTCTGTGACGCGACTTGCCCCCAGTATGGCATATTGTCATTGTCACCCCGGCCCGGTGCCACCGTCCCCCCGGCCCCGGCCGTGTCCCCTCCCCCCACCGCCCCCCCCCGGGGCCTTTCGTGCTAATTTAACTCGTAACGAGTCTCTAAGGTAATTGGGGGGGGGCTGGTGGCCCCCCCCTCCCCCAGCCCGGACGCCTGGGTCCCGTCCCCCGTGTCCCCGTCCCCACCCCCCACTCTGGGACCCGTCCCCAAATTTTGTGTCAGTGGGTGGCTTGCACCCACCTGTAGGAGCCTGTGGCCCCCCCACCCCGAGTGTCCCTGTCCCTTGTCACCCACCTTGTCCCTGTCACCCACCCCATCCTTGTTGTCCGTCCCCCCCCCCCCCCCCGCCTCCCCGGGGTCTGCGTTTTTGGCAGAGTCCCCCCAGAAGTGTGTGCCCCCCCCGATGGGTGTCATCCCCAATGTCCCCAGCGCAAGGGACCGAGGCACGATGTGGCTTGATGTCCCCGATGTCCCTGACCCGAGTGATGGAGATATCGTGGCTCAATGGCCCGATGTCCCCAACGTTCCCAACTCACGGGGCTGAGGCACAATGTGGCTCGATGTCCCCAATGTCCCCAACCCAAGGGATGGAGACATGCCATGACCTGATGTCCCCAGTGTCCCCAACCCAAGGGATGGAGACATGCCATGACCTGGAGTCCCCAATCCAAAGGATGGAGACATGCCATGGCCTGATGTCCCCAATGTCCCCAACCTGAGGGACAGAGACATGCCATGGCTCAGTGTCCCCAATGTCCCCAACCTGGGGGACGTGGGCACCTTTTGCCCCAAGCCATTGGGCTGGGATACGTCATGGCTTGATGTCCTCAATGTCCCAAAGTCCCCCAAGGCCTGTGAGACATCATGGCCTGATGTCCCTGGTGTCCCCAATGTCCCCAGCTTGAGAGACTGAGACACATCGTGGCTCAGTGTCCCCAGTGTCCCCAACATCCCCAGTGCCCCTGACATTCCCAGTGGCCCCAACATCCTCGATATCCCCAACGTCCCCAATGTCCCCAACATCCCCCCCCCAAGACATCGAGATACGTCGCAGCGCGATGTCACCGAGCCCGAGGGACCGAGACTCGTCACAACTCGACGTCCCCAATGTCCCCGAGGGACACGGGCACCTCATCACCGCTGTGACCCAAGGGACCGAGACCCAGCACGGCTCGATGTCCCCAGAGTGTCCTCGAAGGATGTGGACACCACCTGAAAGGACTGAGACATGTCACAGCCCGACGTCCCCGAGGGACACGGGCACCTCGTCATCGCCTCGGCTGGAGGGACTGAGACACATTGTGGCTTGATGTCCCCAACGTCCCCAAGGGATGTGGGACCTTGTCATCACCCTGGATCAACAGACTGAGACACAGCGTGGTCTGATGTCCCCAATGTCCCCAGCCCAAAGGACTGAGACCTGTCATGGCCCAATGTCCCCAACGTCTCTGATGTCCCCGAAGGATGTGGGACATCTTCATCGCCCCGGACCAAGGGATGGAGACCCACCAGAGCCTGATGTCCACAACGTCCCCGATGTCTCCAGTGTCCCTGAAGAGGTGGGACATCGTCATCACCCTGGCTCAAGGGATGGAGACCCACCACAACCTGATGTCCCCAATGTCTCTGATGTCCCCAAAGGATGTGGGACATTGTCATCGCCCCAGCTCCAGGGATGGAGACCCACCACAACCTGACATCCCCAACGTCCCCAACATCTCCAATGTCCCCGAAGGACGTGGGACATCATCATCACCTTGACTCAAGGGACAGAGACCCACCACGGCCTGATGTCCCCAGCGTCCCCAACATCTCCGATGTCCCTGAAGGACGTGGGACTTTGTCATTGCCTTGACTCAAAGGACTGAGACCCACCACGGCCTGATGTCCCCAACGTGCCCACCACGAGGGACTGGCCCCCGTTGTCCCCAACGACCCCAACATCCCCCATGTCCCCACCCGAGGGACTGAGACACATGGTGGCCCGACAGCCCCCATGTCCCCGATGTCCCCAACGTCCCTGGAGGCCCCGTGGCCCCGACACCCCCCTGGCAATAAAGTGGCCCCTGTCATCCCTGTGCCCGTGGCAGCTTCTTTCCAGGGACCCGGGTGTCCAGGGGGGACCCAGGAGTTTGGGGGGGACCCAGGACCTCGGGGGCGGACCCAGGCGTTTGGGGGTGTCCCGGGAATTTGGGGGAGACCCAGGACCTCGGGGGGGGGACCCAGAAGTTTGGGGGGGGACCCAGGACTTCATGGGGACCCAGGAGTTCAGGGGGGACCCAGGATTTCGGGGGGACCCAGGAGTTTGGGGGGGGACCCAGGAGTTTGGGGGGGACCCAGGTATTTGGGGGGGACCCAGGTATTCGGGGTCACCCAGGCATTTGGGGAGTCACCCAAGAGTCCAGGGGAGATGCAGGAGTTTGGGGGGACCCAGGAGTTTGGGGGGACTCCAGGAGTTTGGGGGGGGACCCAGGAGTTTGGGGGGACCCAGGAGTTCGGGGGGGACCCAGGAGTTTTGGGGGTGACTCAGGAGTTTGGGGGGACCCAGGAGTTCAGGGGGACCCAGGAGTTCGGGGGGGGGGGGTGTCCCAGGAGTTTGGGGGTCACCCAGGAGCCCGGGGGACGCCCAGGAGTTTGGGGGGGGTCGCAGGAATTTGGGGGTCACCCAGGCGTTCGGGGGGACCCCGGCGTCCGAGCGCTGCGGAGACGAGGCGGGCAGGGCGGGGCGCAGGCACCCGGCAGGCCCCGCCCCGCTCCCGCCTGGGCCCCGCCCCCCCCCCAGGCCCCGCCCCCTCCCAAGGCCCCGCCCCTCCCCGGGCGCCTGCGTCCCTCCCCGCGCATGCGTGGTTCCTCCCGACGGCGCGGCGCGGTGAGCAGCAGGCCCCGGCGGGTCCCGGCCCCAAACTGGTCCCAGTTCCGCCGCCCCCCCCCCCCAAACTGGGTCCGGTTTCCTCCCTAGACTGGGCTTAGTGCCCCCCCCCCCTCCCCCCCGCCCCAAACTGGGCCCAGTCCCTCCTCCCCACCCCCAGACTGGGCCCAGTGACACCCCCGGACTGGGCCCGGTCTCCCCTGTACGGCTCCCCACCCCCAAACTGGTCCCAGTAACCCACTCGGATTGGTCCCAGTAACCCCGCCCAGTAGTGGTCCGGCACCCATAAACCTCCCAGCACCCCCACACTGGTCCCAGCACCCCCATACTGGTCCTAGAGGCCCAGACTGGTCCCAATAACCCCATACTGGTGCCAGTAACCATTTGTACTGGTCCCAGCACCCCTATCCTGGTCCTAGAGGCCCAGACTGGTCCCAGTAACCATCTGGACTGGTCCCAGCACCCCCATACTGGTCCTAGAGGCCCAGACTGGTCCCAGTAGCCCCTTACTGGTCCCAGCGATCCCATAGTGCTTCCAGCATGCCATATTGGTCCTGGCTCAGCACTGGTCCCAGTGACCCCGCAGAACTGGTCCCAGTGCTCCCCAGCACCCTCCCAGTAACCCCCAGCCCCTTCCCAGTACACACCTATGTACCCCCCCAGTGACCCCCGCTAGCCCCTGGCACCCACCAGTCCCTCCCAGTACCCCCAGCACCCTCCCATACCCCCCAGCCCCCATCCTCATACCCTCCCAGTCCCCCCCAGCACCCTCCCAGTGCCTCCAGAGGCCCCCAACCCCCTCCCAGTACCCCCCCAGCACCCTCCCAGTGCCCCTAGAACCCCCCCAGCACCCTCCCAGTGCCTCCAGAGGCCCCCAACCCCCTCCCAGTACCCCCCCAGCACCCTCCCAGTGCCCCTAGAACCCCCCCAGCACCCTCCCAGTGCCTCCAGAGGCCCCCAACCCCCTCCCAGTACCCCCCCAGCACCCTCCCCGTGCCCCCAGAACCCCACCAGTACCCTCCCAGTCCCCGCCAGCACCCTCCCAGTGCCCCCAGAAGCCCCCCAATCCCCTCCCAGCCCCCTCCCAGTATCCCCCAGTCTGGGGAGGGGTGGGGGGTCAGCAGGCGATGGGCCGAGGGCGGCTACTGGGGGGCTGTGCCTGGCTACTGGGGGGGCTGGCACTGCTGCAGACCCTCTACCTGCGAGCCCTGCCCCCCCCTCGCTCCCCCCTCCCCCACCGCCGCCCCCCCCCACCCATGCCCCCCCCCTCGGGGGGTGCTGGACACCTCAGGGACCTTCCGGGTGTATCGGAACCTCTTGGGGACCCCCCCTCACTGGGACCCCCCCGAATTAGTTCTGGCCACCCATGGCACCCCAGGACGGGTGGCGGGGACCCTGGGGGGGGTTCTGGGGGGGCTCTGGGGGGGGGCCGCTCTCAGTGGCTGTTTTTGGGGTACCCAAGGAGGGGTTGGGGGAGCTGCTGGCAGCTTTGGGGGGGCCCCTGCCGGGGCTTACGGGCTCGCTTACGCTTACACGTGGTGGTGGGGGCGGCTGCGCCCCCCCCCATCGTGCCCCCCAACCCCAGCCCCCCAACACCGGGGGGATGTCGGGGGGCCCTACAGCGTCTGGCGGCCGCCGACCCCCCCAGTTACACTTTGGGGGTGCCGTACCCCGGGAATCTATTGCGTAACGTGGCCTGGGCGGGGGCAGCGGAGGAAAGGGGGGGCCCTTCCTGGAATGGGGGTCCCGGCCCCCCCAGAATCGGGGGTCGCTTCGTGCTGCTGTTGGACGCCGACGTGGTGCCCAGTCGGGGGCTGCGGGAGGAATTCCTGAGGCTGCTGCGGGAGGGGGGGGCCGGGCTGCGCCCCCCAAGATGGGGGGCTGGCGGGGAGTTGGGGGACCCCCTGGGGAGGGGGGCTGCGGGGGTCTTGGGGGACCCCCCAGGGCTGGGGGCTGCAGGACTCTTGGGGGACCCCAAAGTCTTGGGGGTTCCAGGGGTCTTGGGGGACCCCGAAGCTTTGGGGGCTGCAGGGGTCTTGGGGGACCCCCCGAGATGGAGGGCTCCTGGTGGCCCTGGTGGCCTCAGGGTCCCCAGCGCCCTGAACCCCCACCACGTCCCCGGTGTCCCCAGTGACCCCGGGGTGCTCAACACCCTGGAGGTCCCCAACAGGCTGGGTGTCCCCAGCGTCCCGGCTGTCCCCAATGTCCCAGGTGTCCCCAACACCATCACCAATGGGGGTGTCCCTCACACCCTGGAGGTCCCAAAGGTCCCCGACGCCTTCAGTGACCCAGGTGTCCCCAACGCCTTGGAGGTCCCCAAGGGTTTCCGTGACCCAGGTGTCCCCAACGCCTTGGAGGTCCCCAAGGGTTTCCATGACCCAGATGTCCCCAATGCCCTGGAGGTCCCCAAGGGTTTCCATGACCCAGATGTCCCCAACGCCTTGGAGGTCCCCAAGGGTTTCCATGACCCAGATGTCCCCAACGCCCTGGAGGTCCCCAAGGGTTTCCATGACCCAGATGTCCCCAACGCCCTGGAGGTCCCCAAGGGTTTCCATGACCCAGATGTCCCCAACGCCTTGGAGGTCCCCAAGGGTTTCCATGACCCAGGTGTCCCCAACGCCCTGGAGGTCCCCAAGGGTTTCCATGACCCAGGTGTCCCCAACGCCTTGGAGGACCCCAAGGGTTTCCATGACCCAGGTGTCCCCAACGCCTTGGAGGTCCCCAAGGGTTTCCATGACCCAGGTGTCCCCAACGCCCTGGAGGACCCCAACTTTTTGAAGGACCCCAAAGCCCTGGAGGACCCCAACCCCCCAGGTGCCACCACGCCATCCTGGGACCAGGTGGTGTTCGTGCTGCCGGCCTTCGAGGTCCGTGCGGGGACACAGGTGCCGGGGACGAAGGCGGAACTTCTGCAGCTGTGGGGAACGGGGGACGCTCGGCCCTTCTATGGGGCGCTGTGCCCCCGGTGCCAAGCACCCACGGGCTACGAGCGCTGGTGGGCACTGCCACCCACCCCCCGCCTGCGCGTGGCCTACGAGGCCCCGTGGCGTGACCCCTG
Organism: Gypaetus barbatus; assembly: GCA_028022735.1. NCBI lineage: Eukaryota > Metazoa > Chordata > Aves > Accipitriformes > Accipitridae > Gypaetus > Gypaetus barbatus. Next base: position 17,833 of record JAQMCM010000037.1, read on the forward strand.
GGAGCCCTTCTACGTGGGGCCGGCCCACGGCGTGCCACCCTTCGACGAGCGCTTCCTCCAGTACGGCTTCAACCGCATCAGCCAGGTGCCGTGGGGCCGGGGACTGTGGGGTGGCTGGGGGGCCTTGGGGTGGCTGCGGTGGCCATAGGGTGGCCGTGGGGGCTGTGGGGTGGCCATGAGTGCTATGAGGTGGCCGTGGGGGCTGTGGGTGCTGTGGGGTCGCCATGAGTGCTATGAGGTGGCCGTGGGGGCTGTGAGTGCTGTGGGGTGGCCGTGAGTGCTGTGGGGTGGCCATGGGGGTTGTGGGTGCTGTGGGGTGGCCATAGCGTGGTCATGGGGGCTGGGGGTGCTGTGGGGTGGCCATGAGTGCTATGAGGTAGCTATGGGGGCTGTGGGTGCTGTGGGGTGGCCATGAGTGCCGTGGGGTGGCCATGGGGACCGAGGGGGCTATGGGGTGGCCATGAGCACTATGAGGTAGCCATGGGTGCTGAGGGGGCTATGGGGTGGCCATGGGGGTTGTGGGTGCTGTGGGGTGACCATAGGGGGGTCATGGCGGCTGGGGGTGCTGAGGAGTGGCCATGGTGACCATAGGGTGGCCATGGGGGCTGTAGGGTGGCCATGGGGCCTGTGGGTGCTGTGGGGTGGTCATGGGGGCTGAGGGCGCTATGGGGTGGCCATGGGGGTTGTGGGTGTTGTGGGGTGACCATAGGGTGGTCACAGGGGCTGGGGGTGCTGTGGGGTGGCCATGGTGACCATAGGGTGGCCATGGGGGCTGTGGGGTGGCCATGAGTGCTGTGGGGTGGCCATGGTACCCATGGGGTGGCCATGGGGGTTGGGGGTGCTGTGGGGTGGCCATGGTGACCACAGGGTGGCCATGGGGGTTGGGGGTGCTGTGGGGTGGTCATGGGGCTAGGGGTGTTCTTAGGGGGGACTATGGGTGCTGTAGAGGGTCTTTGGGTGCTATGAAGGTCTGTGGGTGCTGTAGGGTTCTATGGATGCTATGAGGGCCTGTGGGAGTTGTAGGGGGTCGAAGGGTGCTGTAGATAGTCCATGGGTGCTGTAGGGATCTCTGGGTGCTGTGTGTCTCTTTGGGTGCTCTCGGGGGTCTATGGGTGCTACAGGGATCTCTGGGTGCTGTGTGACTCTATGGGTGCTCTAGGTGGTCTGTGGGTGCTGTGCGGGGCCTAAAGGGTACTGTAAGTTATCAGTGGGTACTGTGGGAGTCTATGGGTGCTACGAGGCATCAGTAGGTGCTGTGGGGGGGTCTGTGGGTGCTACGGGCGTCTATGGGTGCTGTGTGGATCTATGGGTGCTATAAGGCATCAGTGGGTGCTATGGGGGGTCTCTGGGTGCTACGGTGGTCTATGGGTGCTATAAGGCATCAATGGGTGCTTTGGGGATCTATGAGTACTATAGAGGACCTATGGGTCCTGTAGAGGACCCATGGGTGCTGTAGAGGATCTATGGGTGCTATATGGGTGCTGTATGGGTCTGTGGGATCTATGGGTGCTGTAAGGTATCCGTGGATACTATGGGGGTCTGTGGGTCTTACAAGGCATCAATGGGTGCTAAGGCATCAGTGGGTGCTATGGGGTCTGGGGGTACTGTAGGGCTGGGGAGGGGTGCCGTGGGTGCTATGGGTGACAGTGTCCCCCCAGGCATGCGAGCTGCACATGGCCGGCTTCCGCTTTGTGGTGCTGGACGGGGCCTTCGTGGTCCACCGTGGCTTCAAGGAGGCCGGCGGCTTCCACGGCGGGCGGGAGGCCGAGCTGCACCGCAACCGGCAACTCTTCCGGCGCTTCCGCGCCGAGCTGCACCAGCGCTACCCCGGCTCGCCCCGCCGCTGCTGACCGCACGCCTGCGTCCTCTCCGCCGGGACGCGTGGGTTCTCACCGCCGGACGCCTGGGTCCCCTGCGCCCGGACACCGGGGTCCCCTCCGCCCAGACACCGGGGTCCCCTGCGCCCGGATACCGGGGTCCCCTCTGCACCGGACGCCTGGGTCCCCTCCGCCCGGACACCGGGGTCCCCTGCGCCCGGATACCGGGGTCCCCTCTGCACCGGACGCCTGGGTCCCCTCCGCCCGGACACCGGGGTCCCCTGTGCCCCGCAGCGGCCTGTCCTCAATAAAGATGGCCGCCTGCCCACAATGCCTCTGTGCAGGTGATGTCATTGGGGGGGTGGGGTGGGGGGGTCCCTCTGGTTGCCATGGCGATTGGTAAGGGATGTCAGGAGCAGCTGCCTCCAGCTCAGACCAGTACAGACCAGTACAGTCTGTAAGGGATGTCATATATCTGTAAGTGTGTGTGTGTGTGTGTTACACCCCTATATTTATATATAGGTGTATATAAAGGAATGTACATATATGTATAAATAAATTTTTTAAGTGTTTGTACAGTGATGCAGTATTTTATTAACATAATATATGATATATTTATTTCATATGTATATTTATATATATAAAATATACAACACCCTTTTTATTTATCTGTATAACACATATGTAATGTTACATAATTTTATATGCTTATATCTTATATTTTAATATTTAATAATAGATTAATATATATAAGCATATAAGATTTAAAATATATAATATACATATGCAAAATAGTATATGACTATAAATATCTATAGTATATAAATATAAAATATATCTTTGTGTATAATATAATGTAATAGTTATTATAATTATATTACACTATATTATATCAAGATGTAAATTTTTAAATCTATTTTTTAATATATATAAAAAACCGCAAATAGACTTCCCCAATGACAGCCTGGTTGCAGTGGGACCAGGCCCTCTGAGGTCACCTCGTCCCACCCCAGCTCCAGCCGGGCCACCGACCGCCGACCAGGCAGGGCTGTAGAACGGAAGGTCCAAGCAGGAGCCAGGTCCCTCCTGGTGGCGTTGGGTGCCTAGGGCTGCAGCGACCGCACACGGGACGTCACGGCATGGCGGTGGCCACGTCTAGGTCACCGCGTCCACCAGAAGAGCTTTCCGTTGCTCCTGGGGGTGTGGGAAGTGGGGTTTTGGGGGAAAAAAATCTCTTGAAGCTGCTACGAGCTGAGATGTTGTCACCTGGGCGCACAGCTCACAAGCTGGTGGCTCACACAGCGTTGAGAAAGCACCTGGGAGGAACCGTAGTGATCATGGATGAGGTGGATGCACAACAGCTTGGTGGACGTGGTTTCCCAATGCAATGCTGGTGTTGAACACATCTTCATGGCTTGGTGGATGTGGTTCATCGACACAATGAAGGCACTGAGCACATCTTCATGGTGAAGGACATGTTTTCCCAACACAATGGTGGTGTTGAGCCCGCCTTCATGGCTTGATGGACGTGGATCACCAATACAATGCTGGTGTTGAGCACATCTTCATAGTGGTGGATGTGATTTCCCAATGCGACAATGATGATGTTTAGTGCATCTTCACGGCTCAGCGGACATGGTTGCCTAACACAACAGAGTTGAGGATGTCTTCATGGTGGTAGACATGGTTTCCTAATGCAGCAATGGTGTTGAGCATGTCTTCCCAGCTTGACAGACAGGGTTGCCCAACACAACAACGGTGTTGAGTGCATCTTTGTGGTGGTGGACATGGTTTCCTAACACAATGATGCTGTTGACCACAGCTCCATGGACATGGTGTCCTAAAGGCAGTGATGGTGTTGAGTGTGGGTTCACAGCTTGGCAGATATACTTTCCTAACACAAAGATGGCATTGAACATGTCTTCATGGCTTGGCAACCATGGGTTCCCAATGATGGTGTTGTGCGCAGCTCCACAGCGGTGGCCATGTTATCCAAGCGTGCCTGGATCAGTGGGCTAAAAGGCAAAGACTTTGTTGTCCAGCCTTGGTTGAAGAGTGCTCATGGCCTCAGGAGAGGTTTGGAGGGGGCCAAAAAGACCCTGCGACGCTCAAAGAGGGCGGTGGGGCACAAGGATGGTCTTGGGACACATCAGGACAGGCCAAAAGTAGGGTGGTCTCAGGTGGAGGGTGGAAGGTCCAGGGTCTTGGAGGTGATTTGGAGGATCCTGGGTGGGGAAACACCCTCTGCCCCCATGGAGATAAACCAGGGAGTGAAGCTCTGTCACGGGCGAGGGGGCACCGGTGCCCAGCTGCCACTGCCGGCCAACCGCCAAGAGCAGCATGGCGGCCAGGAGCCCCAGCTACAGCTGCCAGCATACCCTGCTGCCAACATGGCCGACAAGACCCCTCGGTGCAGAACTACAGCTCCCAGCATGCACTGTGGCCAACATGGCCGACTGGTCATTGTGACAGAGAACTACCACTCCCAGACTGCACTGCGGCAAGCACGGCTGACCCCCCCCACGCCCTGGCTCTGGACTACGACTCCCGGCATGCCCCACACACAAACATGGCGGACAGCCGGCCCCGTGCCGCAAAACTACAACTCCCGGCATGCCCAGCGGGAGAGCGGGAACGGGGGAAACAGCGCCCCCTTGCGCTCGGAGGTGGCGGCTGCGCTTCCCTACTCGCGCATGCGCGCTGCGCCCCTCCTCTGGCGGGTAGAGGCCCAGGTGGGGCCCGGGGGGGGGGGGTAGAACCCCCCTGAGGGGCTGGGGGGGGCGAGAAGGGTTTTAATGGGGGCTGAGGGGGGGGTAGAACCCCCCTGAGGGGCTGGGGGGGCGAGAAGGGTTTTAATGAGGGCTGAGGGGGGGGTAGAACCCCCCTGAGGGGCTGGGGGGGCGAGAAGGGTTTTAATGGGGGCTGAGGGGGGGGTAGAACCCCCCTGAGGGGCTGGGGGGGGCGAGAAGGGTTTTAATGGGGGCTGGGGGGGGTGGTAGAACTTCCCTGAGGGGCTGGGGGGGTGAGAAGGGTTTTAATGGGGGCTGAGGGGGGGGGGGGTAGAACTTCCCTGAGGGGCTGGGGGGGCGAGAAGGGTTTTAATGGGGGCTGAGGGGGGGGTAGAACTTCCCTGAGGGGCTGGGGGGGGGGCGAGAAGGGTTTTAATGGGGGCTGAGGGGGGGGGGGGGTAGAACTTCCCTGAGGGGCTGGGGGGGCGAGAAGGGTTTTAATGGGGGCTGAGGGGGGGGGGGGTAGAACTTCCCTGAGGGGCTGGGGGGGGGTGAGAAGGGTTTTAATGGGGGCTGAGGGGGGGGGGGTAGAACTTCCCTGAGGGGCTGGGGGGGGGTGAGAAGGGTTTTAATGGGGGCTGAGGGGGGGGGGTAGAACTTCCCTGAGGGGCTGGGGGGGGGGGGGGGGGGGGAGAAGGGTTTTAATGGGGGCTGAGGGGGGGGGGTAGAACTTCCCTGAGGGGCTGGGGGGGGGGGGGAGAAGGGTTTTAATGGGGGCTGAGGGAGGCAGAACCCACCCTGAGGGGCTGGCGGGGGCAAGAAAGGCCTTATGGGGGAGGGTATTTTTTAAGTGCTTCCCCATTCCCACTCCCCTCTCACCCTTTAGTTCCCATTTTTAGCCCAAATTTGGGCCTGGCTGCCATTTTGATGATTTTGGGGGGGCTCTTTTTTCTCTCGCAGCCCTTCGGCCAGCCTTTACTGCCGTTGGTGGATGGCAACCCACCCCCCTCCGTGACCAGCCCGGCAACCCGCCTGTGAGTTGTATTTCTTGGGGAGGGGGGGAAATTAAAAAAAAAAAAACACGCTTAAATGTAATTTTTAGGGGGATAAAAATATCAAAATGGGGGGGGGGGCGGGGGGCGACAGGCCAGCACGAGGAGTTGGAGCACCGTGAGGTGCTGGCAGAGGACAGAGGACGTGAGCCCACCCAATGGCCACTCTTCACCCCCCAACCCCAAATCTGAGGGGGGGGGGGCAGTTGCGGAGGCTCTCAGGCCGGGGTAAATAACCTCAAATTTAACATTCAATAACTCTTAAACCCCTAAAATGGTGCAGCTGAATAACACAACAGCAACGGTTCTGCTGAATCATGGTTAATAAACTTTTTATTTGCATTTTACAAGATCATTCTTCTTACATTCTCAGTTAATTTGCCATTAAAGTGCTGAAAGGGGTTTTGCTTTTTTTTTTTTTTTTGGTTTGCTGGTTGTTTTTTTTTTGGAAACAGAAGATATACTCATTAACAAAAATTATACCAAACGCCGGAAAAGCGGCCGTTGTGAGGTTTCAGGCCGCAACTAAGACAAATTTTTTTTTTCTTTTCTCTTATAATACAAATAATGTAACAAATGTGTAGAGGCAACAAAGAACACATCAATAAAAATAAAAAAAAATAAAGTAAAATCAAGCTCGGTCACTTAGTGGCAATACACAAAACCTTTCGAGACATTTCCTGCACAAACGGGCCGGCTACTTGCTCGTTAACCGTCCTTTCCCTCCTGCCGCACGCTGCCGGAGGTTATTTGATATCATGCTCTTACGCAACCAAACCACGGGAAACACTTGGATTATTTTTTCCAACCCCGTAGCAGGAGTTCAATGGACGCGTCTCAGTTACAGCTGCGTTTTACAGGGTGGTGGGGTTTTTTTTTGTTTTTTTTTAATAGATCTATTTGTCTGACAGAAGTTTCAGCCCCGCAAATAAAAGCCAAAAAAAGACTGTTAAGATGGAGGGAAAAAAAAAAAAAAAAACCAAACCTCGTTTCCACGAACCAAACACTGAAAATATTCAGTAAAATGGGAAAAAAAAAAAATATCAAAAATAGCTTGCTAGTAAACTTAAGCTCTCAGCATTTCATGCACAAGCTGCCATCTCAAGCACGGAGAAGCTTCCACATGGCTGGACCCAACCGTGGACCCGCCGCAACCTGCCCCCCTCGGCGCCCACCGCGACGCTTCCCACCGGAGCCCGCTCGCTTGCTTGCTGAGGTTGAAAGTAGCCCAAGCTACAAAATGTATATACAAACCCGGGAAGGGCTACCTATATACACAGGCACCTATGTACAGCCGCCCTACTCTTTCTTCTTGGCCACCGTCAGCTCCACCCCGGGCATGCGGAAGCCGCCCTTCGTCCCGCTGTCGTTGCTGGAGGAGGAAGACAAGCGGGATTTTTTGGATGCTAGCGATATCCCGCTGCCCTGCGCCTTCCCCAGCTCCTCATCGCTTCCTGTCACCTCGTAAGAACCTTTAGTTTTTGAGCCAATCCCCCCAAACGTCCCAAATTTCATTTTGCCCTGTTTCCCCTTGTCGGCGCCCGAGCCGATGTCCAGCTCCAGGGTTCCTGTGGGCGTCGAGTGGGAAGAGCGCTCATCGCTGAAGGACGACGACCGGTGACGTGTCTTCTTGCTTTTAAAGAGGGAGAACTTCCCTTTCGCTGATGGACCCTCTCCCCCATCGAGCTCGCCTTCTGCAGACCCCAAGCTGACCTTGGAGCTCTTCAGGTCACCTTTCGATCCCGAAACGGACCCAGAAACCTCCGGGGAGCCTAGGGTGCCGCTGCTTTTTCCCTTCTGCTTGGAAAAATTGAACTTGGGCATTTTGATTTTGGATTTCTTTAGTCTGACGTCCGCGTCCTCCAACTCGAGCTCTGCGGTGCCAGCCTGGAGGTTAGCATCCGCCCCGGGGAACTCGACATCGACCCCCATCTCTCTGCCCTTCACCTCAGGGTCTGAAAACACGAATTTAGGCATTCGCAGCTTGGGGAATGATACTTTTCCCAGGCTGCTTTCTGGGCTACCTTGCAGGACACTCGTGGTGATGCTGGGACCTCCAATTCCTACCTTTGGGCCAGTAATGTGAAAAGCTCCCCCGCCGGCACTCACAGCTGGTGCTGCTGCCTCTCCCGAAATGGTGGCACCACCTTTGATCTTCGGCCCTTTTACGTTGATGTTAAAACCTGACCCGGAAACTTTCAGTGCGGACGCGTCCAAGGCAGGAGCGTCAAGGTGGATGCCCGCTCCAGACTCCTTAATGTCAACACGAGGTACTTCTACGCTGACTTTTGGACCTTTGCTTTCACCGGCAACATCTACATCGCCCCGTAGGTTTGGTCCTTTCAGCTTCAGGTCAATGTCTGGCAAGGAAACACTGGGTGACTGCATTTGAAATTTAGGCCCTTTCAATTCCACGTCAGGTCCTTCCAACCCAACACCAGCCCCTGAGCCTTTCAGGCCTCCTTTCACTTGGGGACCTTCAAGACTGACGCCTACATCAGCTCCATCCACACCAGGACTGGAAATACCAAACTGGGGGAGCTTGAGGGACGGGAGCTTGATCGTGCCACCCAGAATTTCAAAGCCGACATCAGACGTGTCTACTGCTGCTTTGGGGGATTTAATGCCAGCAGAAGTGTCAAGATCTCCTTTCAACTTTGGTCCTCTCAGATTTACATCCAAATCCGGGGCAGAAACGTCCACTGAGGGCCCTTTGATATCAAGGCCTGGGATGCCGAGACTGAGATTTGCATCCGGGGCTTTTGCATCCACCTCCATTTGTGGGACGGAGCAGTCGACACCTCCTTTCACGCTCAGGTCAGGTGCCCCCAGAGTGGGGGATTTAAACTTTGGCAGCTTCAGCTTTCCTCCCAAGCCTCCAATGTCAATGCCTGGTGCATCCAGGCTGACATTTGGCCCTTCCACAGAACTCAAAACATCCAGATCTCCCTTTATTTTTGGTCCTTTCAGGTTTCCATCAAAATCAGGTCCAGAGATTTGGGGCCCTTTGAGCTTTACATCAACACTTCGGAGGTTCACATCAGCTGAAGGGAGGCTCACGCTTCCTTCCACGGCTGGGACCGAGATATCCAAGTTTGCATCCGGCATTTCCAGACCGACACCCATTTTCCCCCCCTTGGGCAATTTTAGCTTTCCTTCAGGACCTTCCAGTTCTGTTCCAGGCACACTGACTTCACCTTTTACTTTTGGTCCTTTCACATTTAAGTCGACATCTGGCACTGGGATTGAGGGAACGGCAATGTCAATGGCGGGTCCTTTCAGGTCGCCCTCAATTTTCAAGTCCCCTATGCCCACCTGCCCACTGGGAAGTTTGAACTTTGGTTTCTTCAGACTCATGTCAGAAGCTTCAACGCCCACATTGAGACTTGGGCCTTTTACGTCACCTTTGGCAGTTGGCACAGAGACTTCTAGATCAGGCGCTTTAAGTTCCCCCTCTATTTTTGGGACTGCCACAGAAGCATCCCCTCTGAATCTGTGCGATTTAAGATCAAATTCAACATCTGGGAAGGAGATTTTCCCAAACATGGGTTTCTTCCCTTTGGGGGACTTCACCGTCGCATCACCTTTTATCGTCACGTCTGGACCAGCTACGTTCATATCCAGATCAGGAGATTTCAAATTCGCATCGAGCTCTCCACCAGCCACATTCACATCGAACCCACCTTTCTTTCCTTTAACTTTAGGGCCACTCATATGAAGTTTTGGCATTTTGAACTTGCTCTTCTTACCCTTTCCAGCAACATTGACATCCGGCGCCTCTACATTCAGCTCCGCCTCAGGTAAATCCACTTCTGCCCCCGGGACCTTGATTTCTGCCTTTGGGCCTTTCATCCCAAACCCAAACTTTGACTTCTTAAACTTGGGAAATTTGACATTTGCCTCTGGGCCTTCAATATTCAAGTCAGGACATTCAATGTCAACTTCAGGGCTTTTGACTCCAAATTCTGGGCCTTTGATATCTACTTCAGGACCTTTCAGGTTACCTTCTATCTTTGGGGCTGAAATGTCAAAGCCTCCCTTTGTTTTGTGGCCTTTCAAATTCAAGTCTATCTCGGGCATTGAGATTTTAGGAACATTCATGTGCATTTCTGGCATCTTCAGTTTAGGACCTTTCAGTTTGCCCTCTGGACCTTCGATGCTCACATCTGGGACACTGATATCTACCTTGGGGCCTGAAAGATCAACCTCTGTCTTTGGCAGGTTCACATCCACATCAGGACCTTCTCCTTTAAAGCCAGACTTGGGCAGCTTCATTTTAGGCAGCTTCATTTTTCCCTCCAGACCATCAACATCAACCTCTGGGCCCTCGATATCTACTTTGGGGCCCTTAATATCAACTTCAGGACCCTTCAGACCTCCCTCGAGCTTTGGGCCCTGAAGGTCAGCATCGCCTTTCAGTCTCAGTCCCTTTAGGTTCAAGTCGATGTCTGGCATGGAGATCTGGGGGGTCTTGATGTGCATTTCTGGCATCTTGATCCTGGGCCCTTTCAGTTTGCCATCCGGTCCTTCGATGTTCACATCAGGTGCCTGAATGTCCAACTTGGGGCCTTTAATGTCAACATCTGGACACTGCAAATCCCCTTCCAACTTCGGTGCCGAGACATCCACATCTCCCTTCAGCTTGGGGCCTTTCAGATTAAAGTCAACATCAGGCATAGAGAACTTGGGTGCCTTGATGTGCATTTCTGGCATCTTGAATTTGGGGCCTTTGAGTTTCCCTTCCGGCCCTTCAATGGTCACATCGGGAGCCTCAATGTCTATTTTGGGGGCTTTCACATCAATCTGGGGTGCTTTCAAATCACCTTCAAGCCTGGGTCCAGAAATGTCTACATCTCCTTTCAGCTGAGGCCCCTTGATGTTGAAGTCGACATCGGGGATGGAGACCTTGGGAGCCTTAATGTGCATTTCAGGCATCGTAAATTTGGGACCTTTGACTTTTCCATCCACATTCAGATCAGGAGACTCTACATTTATGCTGGGGCCTGAAATGTCAATGTCTCCCTTTGGGAGGTTCACGTCGACATCCACTCCCTCCCCTTTAAAGCCAGGCATGGAAAACTTGGGCATTTTGAATTTAGGCAGCTTGAATTTACCCTCCGGGCTGTCAATATCAACATCAGGGGCACCTATGTCTAATTTAGGAGCACCGATATTGACCTCTGGACTTTTCAGTTCACATTCAACACCTGATACAGACATGTCTACATCGCCTTTAACTTTGGGACCTTTCAGGTTCAGATCGAAATCTGGCATGGAGATCTTGGGTGCCTTGATGTGCATCTCGGGCATCTTAAATTTGGGGCCCTTCAGCTTCCCTTCAGGGCCTTTGATGTCAATGTCGGGCGCCTCAATCTCAACCTTAGGGCCTTCCAGATCAGGTGCAGGAACCTCCACATCCCCCTTCACTTTGGGGCCTTTCAGGTTCAAGTCAATGTCAGGCATGGAGATCTTGGGTGCCTTGATGTGCATCTCGGGCATCTTGAACTTGGGGCCCTTCAGCTTCCCCTCTGGCCCTTCGATGTCCACCTCCGGACCTTCAATGTCCACCTTTGGACCAGAGACATCCAGGCTTCCTGTCGGCAGGTTCACGTCCACCTCTGGGCCCTCTGCTTTGAAGCCAGGCATCCCAAACTTGGGCATTTTGAACTTGGGCATTTTGAATTTTCCTTCTGGGCCGTGAATGTCCACGTCAGGTGCTTCAATGTCAACTTTGGGGCCCTTGATGTCGACCTCGGGACCCTTCAGGTCACCTTCCAGCTTGGGAACTGACACGTCCACATCCCCCTTCAGCTTGGGGCCCTTCAGATTGAAGTCCACGTCAGGCATGGAGACCTTGGGTGCCTTGATGTGCATCTCAGGCATCTTGAACTTGGGGCCCTTCAGCTTCCCTTCAGGGCCTTCCAGCTCAACATCAGGAAGGTCGACATCGACTTTGGGACCCTTGATGTCAATTTCAGGACCCTTCAAGTCACCTTCCAGCTTGGGAAGAGACACATCCACATCCCCCTTCACTTTGGGGCCTTTCAGGTTCAAGTCAATGTCAGGCATGGAGATCTTGGGTGTCTTGATGTGCATCTCAGGCATCTTAAATTTGGGACCTTTCAGTTTTCCCTCTGGCCCTTCAATGTCCAACCCTGGACCTTCAATGTCCACCTTTGGACCAGAGACATCCAGGCTTCCTGTCGGCAGGTTCACGTCCACCTCTGGGCCCTCTGCTTTGAAGCCAGGCATCCCAAACTTGGGCATTTTGAACTTGGGCATTTTGAATTTTCCCTCTGGACCATGAATGTCCACGTCAGGTGCTTCAATGTCAACTTTGGGGCCCTTGATGTCCACCTCGGGACCCTTCAGGTCACCTTCCAGCTTGGGAACTGACACGTCCACATCCCCCTTCAGCTTGGGGCCCTTCAGGTTGAAGTCCACGTCAGGCATGGAGACCTTGGGTGCCTTGAAGTGCATCTCAGGCATCTTGAACTTGGGGCCCTTCAGCTTCCCTTCAGGGCCTTCCAGCTCAACATCAGGGAGGTCGACATCGACTTTGGGACCCTTGATGTCAATTTCAGGGCCCTTCAAGTCACCTTCCAGCTTGGGAAGAGACACGTCCACATCCCCCTTCACTTTGGGGCCTTTCAGGTTCAAGTCAATGTCAGGCATGGAGATCTTGGGTGCCTTGATGTGCATCTCGGGCATCTTGAACTTGGGGCCCTTCAGCTTCCCTTCAGGACCTTCCAACTCAACATCAGGAAGGTCTACATCCAGTTTTGGGCCTTTGATGTCAATATCTGGGCCTTTCAAATCACCTTCAAGTTTTGGCACAGAAACATCCACATCCCCCTTCACTTTGGGGCCTTTCAGGTTGAGATCAAAGTCTGGCATGGAGATTTTGGGGGCTTTGAAATGCATGTCGGGCATCTTAAACTTGGGACCCTTTAGCTTTCCTTCTGGGCCCTCAATTTGAACATCTGGGGCACTAACATCCAACTCAGGACCTTTAACCTCAACTTTTGGCCCTTTCAGGTCACCTTCCACACACGGCACAGACACATCCACATCCCCCTTCACTTTCGGGCCTTTCAGATTCAAATCAAAGTCTGGCATAGAAATTTTAGGAGCCTTAAAATGCATCTCAGGCATCTTCAATTTAGGGCCTTTCAATTTTCCTTCTGGTCCTTCAATCTCCACATCAGGAACATCTATGTCTACTTTGGGTCCTTTTATATCCAGTTCAGGACCCTTCAGGTCACCTTCCAGCTTGGGAACAGACACGTCCACATCTCCCTTCGCTTTCGGACCTTTCAGGTTCAAGTCAATGTCAGGCATGGAGATCTTGGGTGTCTTGATGTGCATCTCAGGCATCTTAAATTTGGGACCTTTCAGTTTTCCCTCTGGCCCTTCAATGTCCACCTCCGGACCTTCAATGTCCACCTTTGGACCAGAAACATCCAGGCTTCCTGTCGGCAGGTTCACGTCCACCTCTGGGCCCTCTGCTTTGAAGCCAGGCATCCCAAACTTGGGCATTTTGAACTTGGGCATTTTGAGTTTACCCTCTGGGCCATGAATGTCTACGTCTGGTACATCGATGTCAACCTTGGGGCCTCCAATATTGATGTCAGGAGCCTTCAGATCCCCTTCTAGCTTTGGAGCAGAAACTTCTATATCACCCTTCAGCTTGGGACCTTTGAGGTTTAAGCTAGCATCAGGCATTGAAATTTTGGGAGCTTTTATGTGCATCTCTGGCATTTTAAACTTGGGACCTTTCAGTTTTCCTTCTGGCCCTTCAACATCCAGCTCAGGAGCATCAATGTCAACCTTTGGTCCTTTGATATTAATGTCCGGCACATTCAAGTCCCCTTCCAGCTTTGGCACTGAAAGATCAACATCCACACCTCCTTTTGACTTGGGGCCCTTCAAATTCAAATCAAAGTCTGGCATGGAAATATTGGGAGCCTTGATATTCATTTCAGGCATTTTAAATTTGGGACCTTTCAGTTTTCCTTTGGGACCTTCAATGTCAAGATCAGGAACCTCTACATCCACTTTTGGTCCTTTCACATGCAAATCTGAGCCCTTCAGATCCACCTGGGGAAGAGAGACGTCCACATCTGCCTTTGCTTTGGGGCCTTTCAGGTTCAGGTCAATGTCGGGCATAGAGATCTTGGGTGCCTTGATGTTCACTTCTGGCATCTTAAATTGGGGGGCCTTGAGCTTCCCCTCTGGCCCTTCAATTTCCAAACCGCCACCTTCGATATCCAGCTTGGGACCTGAAACATCCAGCTCTCCTTTTGGGATGCTAACGTCCACCTCTGGCCCCTCAGCCTTAAACCCAGACACACCAAATTTAGGCATTTTGAACTTTGGCATTTTGAGTTTACCCTCTGGCCCATGAAGGTCCACATCAGGTGCCTCAATATTGACACTGGGGCCCTTGATGTCCACCTCGGGACCTTTCAGTTCCCCTTCCAACTTGGGGCTGGAAACATCTAAATCTCCTTTTAGTTTATGCCCTTTCAGATTTAGCTCTACGTCTGGCATTGAAACTTTAGGTGATGAAATACTCAGGAAAGGCATTTTAAATTTTGACCCTTTTGATTTTGCCTGTACGTCCACATCTGGAGCATGAACATCAACTTTCGGACCAGATATTTCAATGTCAGGTTTTTTAAGTTTCACATCCACATCAGGGCTTTGCACTTTAGGACCAGAAAAGCCGAATTTTGGAAGTTTAAACCTGGATTTTTTACTCTTTCCTTCTAGATCAAGCTTCGGTCCCTCGAGCTCAAGTTCTGGCCCTTTGATGTCTAGTTTAGGACTTTTCAGCTCACCCTCTATTTTGGGAACAGAAGGATCAACATCAGCTTTCAGTTTTGGGCCTTTCAAATTTAAGTCAATATCTGGCATGGAGATTTTAGGAACATTGAATTGCATGTCAGGCTTCTTAAATTTAGGGCCCTTAAGTTTTCCTTCTGGTCCTTCAATGTCCAGGTCAGGAACACTAACATCAACCTTTGGACCTGAAATAGCAACATCAGCTTCAGGTACACTTACATCAACGTCTGGGCCTTCTCCTTTCAACCCAAACTTGGGCATTTTGAACTTGGGCATTTTTATTTTACCTTCTGGGCAGTGAATGTCCACGTCTGGTGCCTCAATGTCGACTTTGGGGCCCTTGATGTCCACCTCAGGACCCTTCAGGTCACCTTCCAGCTTGGGAAGAGACACGTCCACATCCCCCTTCACTTTAGGGCCTTTTAAATTGAAGTCAACGTCGGGCATGGAGATCTTGGGTGCCTTGATGTGCATCTCGGGCATCTTGAACTTGGGGCCCTTCAGCTTCCCCTCTGGCCCTTCGATGTCCACCTCCGGACCTTCAATGTCCACCTTTGGACCAGAAACATCCAGGCTTCCTGTCGGCAGGTTCACGTCCACCTCTGGGCCTTCTCCTTTCAGCCCCGACATCCCAAACTTGGGCATTTTGAACTTGGGAATTTTGAACTTTCCTTCTGGGCCGTGAATGTCCATGTCGGGTGCCTCAATGTCAACTTTGGGGCCCTTGATGTCCACCTCGGGACCCTTCAGGTCACCTTCCAGCTTAGGGACAGAAACATCCACATCCCCCTTCAGCTTGGGGCCCTTCAGATTGAAGTCCACGTCAGGCATGGAGAACTTTGGTGCCTTGAAGTGCATCTCAGGCATCTTGAACTTGGGGCCCTTCAGCTTCCCTTCAGGGCCTTCCAGCTCAACATCAGGGAGGTCGACATCGACTTTGGGACCCTTGATGTCAATTTCAGGGCCCTTCAGGTCACCTTCCAGCTTGGGAAGAGACACGTCCACATCCCCCTTCACTTTGGGGCCTTTCAGGTTCAAGTCAATGTCGGGCATGGAGATCTTGGGTGCCTTGATGTGCATCTCAGGCATCTTGAACTTGGGGCCCTTCAGCTTCCCCTCTGGCCCTTCGATGTCCACCTCCGGACCTTCAATGTCCACCTTTGGACCAGAAACATCCAGGCTTCCTGTCGGCAGGTTCACGTCCACCTCTGGGCCCTCTGCTTTGAAGCCAGGCATCCCAAACTTGGGCATTTTGAACTTGGGCATTTTGAATTTTCCTTCTGGGCCGTGAATGTCCACGTCAGGTGCTTCAATGTCGACTTTGGGGCCCTTGATGTCGACCTCAGGACCCTTCAGGTCACCTTCCAGCTTGGGAACTGACACGTCCACATCCCCCTTCAGCTTGGGGCCCTTCAGATTGAAGTCCACGTCAGGCATGGAGATCTTGGGTGCCTTGAAGTGCATCTCGGGCATCTTGAACTTGGGGCCCTTCAGCTTCCCTTCAGGGCCTTCCAGCTCAACATCAGGAAGGTCGACATCGACTTTGGGACTCTTGATGTCAATTTCAGGGCCCTTCAAGTCACCTTCCAGCTTGGGAAGAGACACATCCACATCCCCCTTCACTTTGGGGCCTTTCAGGTTCAAGTCAATGTCAGGCATGGAGATCTTGGGTGTCTTGATGTGCATCTCAGGCATCTTAAATTTGGGACCTTTCAGTTTTCCCTCTGGCCCTTCAATGTCCAACCCTGGACCTTCAATGTCCACCTTTGGACCAGAAACATCCAGGCTTCCTGTCGGCAGGTTCACGTCCACCTCTGGGCCCTCTGCTTTGAAGCCAGGCATCCCAAACTTGGGCATTTTGAACTTGGGCATTTTGAATTTTCCTTCTGGGCCGTGAATGTCCACGTCAGGTGCTTCAATGTCAACTTTGGGGCCCTTGATGTCGACCTCGGGACCCTTCAGGTCACCTTCCAGCTTGGGAAGAGACACGTCCACATCCCCCTTCAGCTTGGGGCCCTTCAGATTGAAGTCAACGTCAGGCACGGAGACCTTGGGTGCCTTGATGTGCATCTCGGGCATCTTGAACTTGGGGCCCTTCAGCTTCCCCTCTGGCCCTTCGATGTCCACCTCCGGACCTTCAATGTCCACCTTTGGACCAGAAACATCCAGGCTTCCTGTCGGCAGGTTCACGTCCACCTCTGGACCCTCTGCTTTGAAGCCAGGCATCCCAAACTTGGGCATTTTGAACTTGGGCATTTTGAATTTTCCTTCTGGGCCATGAATGTCCACATCAAGTGCTTCAATGTCAACTTTGGGGCCCTTGATGTCCACCTCGGGACCCTTCAGGTCACCTTCCAGCTTAGGGACAGAAACATCCACATCCCCCTTCAGCTTGGGGCCCTTCAGATTGAAGTCCACATCAGGCATGGAGAACTTGGGTGCCTTGATGTTCATTTCCGGCATTTTGAACTTGGGGCCCTTCAGCTTCCCTTCAGGGCCTTCCAGCTCAACATCAGGAAGGTCGACATCAACTTTGGGACCCTTGATGTCAATTTCAGGGCCCTTCAAGTCACCTTCCAGCTTGGGAAGAGAAATGTCCACATCCCCCTTCACTTTGGGGCCTTTCAGGTTCAAGTCAATGTCAGGCATGGAGATCTTGGGTGCCTTGATGTGCATCTCGGGCATCTTGAACTTGGGGCCCTTCAGCTTCCCTTCAGGACCTTCCAACTCAACATCAGGAAGGTCTACATCCAGTTTTGGGCCTTTGATGTCAATGTCTGGGCCTTTCAAATCACCCTCAAGTTTTGGAACAGAAACGTCCACATCCCCCTTCACTTTGGGGCCTTTCAGGTTGAGATCAAAGTCTGGCATGGAGATTTTGGGGGCTTTGAAATGCATGTCAGGCATCTTAAACTTGGGACCCTTTAGCTTTCCTTCTGGACATTCTAGCTCAACATCTGGAGCCTCTATGTCCACTTTTGGAGCTTTCACTGTAACCTCAGGCCCTTTTAGGTCACCTTCTAACTTGGGAGTGGAAACATCGACGTCCCCTTTTCCTTTTGGGCCTTTCAGGTTCAGATCAAAGTCCGGCATGGAGATCTTGGGAGCCTTAAAATGCATCTCAGGCATCTTAAATTTGGGGCCTCTCAACTTCCCCTCAGGGACCTCAATATCCACATCAGGAGCTTGTATATCCAGTTTAGCACCTTTGATATCCATATCTGGGCCTTTTAAGTCACCTTCTAGTTTGGGGGCAGAAACATCCACATCTCCCTTCAGCTTAGGACCTTTCAGATTCAAATCGATGTCGGGCATGGAGATTTTGGGTGTCTTGAAGTGCATTTCAGGCATCTTGAACTTGGGGCCTTTAAACTTTGCTTCTGGACATTCTAGGTCAACATCAGGAACATTAACATCCAGTTTTGGGCCTTTGATGTCAATGTCTGGGCCTTTCAAATCACCCTCAAGTTTTGGAACAGAAACGTCCACATCCCCCTTCACTTTGGGGCCTTTCAGGTTGAGATCAAAGTCTGGCATGGAGATTTTGGGGGCTTTGAAATGCATGTCGGGCATCTTAAACTTGGGACCCTTTAGCTTTCCTTCTGGGCCTTCAACGTCAATGTCAGGAACTTCTATGTCCACTTTGGGCCCTTTAAGTTCCAGATCCAGCCCTTTCACATCACCTTCTATTTTCGGTACAGAAACATCCATGTCTGCCTTCATTTTGGGACCTTTCAAGTTGAGGTCTACATCAGGCATAGAAAATTTAGGTGCCTTAATATGCATATCTGGCATTTTTATCTTGGGTCCTTTCCATTTTCCCTCAGGACCTTCAACATCAAGATCAGGAACATCAACATCCAACTTTGGCCCTTTAATATTCACATCAGGTCCTTTCAAGTCACCCTCCAATTTTGGAACAGAAACATCAGCACCTCCCTTCAGCTTGGGGCCTTTCAGGTTCAAGTCAATGTCAGGCATGGAGATCTTGGGTGCCTTGATGTGCATCTCGGGCATCTTAAATTTGGGACCTTTCAGTTTTCCTTCAGGACCCTCTATGTCCACACTTGGCAACTCGATATCTACCTTTGGGACGGAAACATCAACATTCCCTTTTGGGAATTTCACATCAACTTCTGGACCTTCTCCTTTCAGCCCCGGCATCCCAAACTTGGGCATTTTGAACTTGGGCATTTTGAATTTTCCTTCTGGGCCATGAATGTCCACATCAGGTGACTCAATGTCGACTTTGGGGCCCTTGATGTCCACCTCAGGACCCTTCAAGTCACCTTCCAGCTTGGGAACTGACACGTCCACATCCCCCTTCACTTTGGGGCCTTTCAGGTTCAAGTCAATGTCAGGCATGGAGATCTTGGGTGTCTTGATGTGCATCTCGGGCATCTTAAATTTGGGACCTTTCAGTTTTCCCTCTGGCCCTTCAATGTCCACCTCCGGACCTTCAATGTCCACCTTTGGACCAGAGACATCCAGGCTTCCTGTCGGCAGGTTCACGTCCACCTCTGGGCCCTCTGCTTTGAAGCCAGGCATCCCAAACTTGGGCATTTTGAACTTGGGCATTTTGAATTTTCCTTCTGGGCCATGAATGTCCACATCGGGTGCTTCAGTGTCGACTTTGGGGCCCTTGATGTCGACCTCAGGACCCTTCAGGTCACCTTCCAGCTTGGGAACTGACACGTCCACATCCCCCTTCAGCTTGGGGCCCTTCAGATTGAAGTCCACATCAGGCATGGAGACCTTGGGTGCCTTGATGTGCATCTCAGGCATCTTGAACTTGGGGCCCTTCAGCTTCCCTTCAGGGCCTTCCAGCTCAACATCAGGGAGGTCGACATCGACTTTGGGACCCTTGATGTCAATTTCAGGGCCCTTCAAGTCACCTTCCAGCTTGGGAAGAGACACGTCCACATCCCCCTTCACTTTGGGGCCTTTCAGGTTCAAGTCAATGTCAGGCATGGAGATCTTGGGTGTCTTGATGTGCATCTCAGGCATCTTAAATTTGGGACCTTTCAGTTTTCCCTCTGGCCCTTCAATGTCCAACCCTGGACCTTCAATGTCCACCTTTGGACCAGAGACATCCAGGCTTCCTGTCGGCAGGTTCACGTCCACCTCTGGGCCCTCTGCTTTGAAGCCAGGCATCCCAAACTTGGGCATTTTGAACTTGGGCATTTTGAATTTTCCCTCTGGACCATGAATGTCCACGTCAGGTGCTTCAATGTCAACTTTGGGGCCCTTGATGTCCACCTCGGGACCCTTCAGGTCACCTTCCAGCTTGGGAACTGACACGTCCACATCCCCCTTCAGCTTGGGGCCCTTCAGGTTGAAGTCCACGTCAGGCATGGAGACCTTGGGTGCCTTGAAGTGCATCTCAGGCATCTTGAACTTGGGGCCCTTCAGCTTCCCTTCAGGGCCTTCCAGCTCAACATCAGGGAGGTCGACATCGACTTTGGGACCCTTGATGTCAATTTCAGGGCCCTTCAAGTCACCTTCCAGCTTGGGAAGAGACACGTCCACATCCCCCTTCACTTTGGGGCCTTTCAGGTTCAAGTCAACGTCGGGCATGGAGATCTTGGGTGCCTTGATGTGCATCTCGGGCATCTTGAACTTGGGGCCCTTCAGCTTCCCCTCTGGCCCTTCGATGTCCACCTCCGGACCTTCAATGTCCACCTTTGGACCAGAAACATCCAGGCTTCCTGTCGGCAGGTTCACGTCCACCTCTGGGCCCTCTGCTTTGAAGCCAGGCATCCCAAACTTGGGCATTTTGAACTTGGGCATTTTGAATTTTCCTTCTGGGCCGTGAATGTCCACGTCAGGTGCTTCAATGTCAACTTTGGGGCCCTTGATGTCCACCTCGGGACCCTTCAAGTCACCTTCCAGCTTGGGAAGAGACACGTCCACATCCCCCTTCAGCTTGGGGCCCTTTAGAGTCAAGTCAACATCAGGCACAGAGAACTTGTGTGACTTGATGTGCATCTCGGGCATCTTGAACTTGGGGCCCTTCAGCTTCCCCTCTGGCCCTTCGATGTCCACCTCCGGACCTTCAATGTCCACCTTTGGACCAGAAACATCCAGGCTTCCTGTCGGCAGGTTCACGTCCACCTCTGGGCCTTCTCCTTTCAGCCCCGGCATCCCAAACTTGGGCATTTTGAACTTGGGCATTTTGAACTTTCCTTCTGGGCCGTGAATGTCCATGTCGGGTGCTTCAATGTCAACTTTGGGGCCCTTGATGTCCACCTCGGGACCCTTCAGGTCACCCTGGAGCCTGGGAGCTGAGACTTCAATATCCCCTTTCACGCTGGGCCCTTTCAGATTGAAGTCCACATCAGGCATGGAGATCTTGGGTGCTTTGATGTGCATCTCGGGCATCTTGAACTTGGGGCCTTTCAGTTTTCCTTCAGGGCACTCCAAATCAATATTGGGTGCCTCAACATCTAGTTTTGGCCCCTTAATGTCTATTTCTGGCCCTTTCAAATCACCTTCTATCTTAGGAGCCACCATATCCATTTCTCCTCTCACTTTAGGTCCCTTTAGGTTCAAATCTACATCTGGCATGGATATTTTAGGTGTTTTGATATTCAGCTTTGGCATCCTGAACTTGGGGCCTTTCCATTTTCCTTCTGGTCCTCCAACATCCAGCTCTGGCCCTTCAATATCTGCCTCTGGCCCAGAAATATCTCTCTCTCCTTTTGGCAGGTTGACATCTATATCGGCTCCCTCAAACTTTGGGCCAGACACATTAAAATGAGGCAATTTCATTTTTGGCATTTTCAGGTTGCCTTCTGGACACTCCAGGTTGACATCTGGGACCTCAACATCTATTTTCGGTCCCTTGATACTAACACCAGATTCTTTCAAGTCACCTTCTATCTTTGGAAGAGAAACATCCATCTCTCCTTTCATTTTATGTCCCTTTAAGTTCAAATCTACATCTGGCATGGATATTTTAGGTGCCTTGATATTAAGCTTAGGCATCTTAAATTTGGGGCCTTTTATTTTCCCTTCTGGACATTCCAAGTCTACCTCAGGCATATCGACATCCACTTTGGGACCTTCCACATCTATTTTGGGGCCCTTCAGATCTACAGAGGTCTTCGGACCGGAAATATCTGCATCTCCTTTCAGTTTGGGGGCCTTCAAACTGAGATCTACATCTGGCATGGACAGTTTTGGTGTCTGAATGTTTAGTTCAGGCATTTTAAATTTGAGACCTTTTCCTTCTGGCCCTTCAGTGTCCACACTTGGCACATCAATGTCTACCCTGGGACCAGAAATGTCCACCTCACCCTTCGGAAGCATCACGTCAAGGTCGGGGCCCTCTGCCTTCAGGCCGGGCACCCCAAACTTGGGCATTTTCAGCTTAGGCATCTTCAGTTTGCCCTCTGGACCGTGGATGTCCACGTCTGGCGCTTCAATGTCAACCTTGGGGCCTTTGATGTCAAGCCCAGGTGCTTTCAGCTCCCCTTCCAGTTTTGGGGCAGAAACATCCAGGTCTCCTTTCACCCTGGGACCTTTCAGGTTCAAGTCGATGTCAGGCATGGATATTTGGGGGGTCTTGAAGCTCATCTCGGGCATCTTCACCTTGGGGCCCTTCAGTTTTCCTTCTGGCCCTTCGACGTCCACACTTGGCACGTCAATGTCTACCCTGGGACCAGAAATGTCCACCTCACCCTTCGGAAGCGTCACGTCAAGGTCGGGGCCCTCTGCCTTCAGGCCGGGCACCCCAAACTTGGGCATTTTCAGCTTAGGCATCTTCAGTTTGCCCTCTGGACCGTGGATGTCCACGTCTGGCGCTTCAATGTCAGCCTTGGGGCCTTTGATGTCAAGCCCAGGTGCTTTCAGCTCCCCTTCCAGTTTTGGGGCAGAAACATCCAGGTCTCCTTTCACCCTGGGACCTTTCAGGTTCAAGTCGATGTCAGGCATGGATATTTGGGGGGTCTTGAAGCTCATCTCGGGCATCTTCACCTTGGGGCCTTGCAGTTTTCCTTCTGGCCCTTTGATGTCCACGCTTGGCACATCGATATCTATGCTAGGACCAGAAATGTCCACTTTACCCTTTGGAAGTCTCCCGTCGATGTCGGGGCCCTCTGCCTTCAGGCCGGGCACCCCAAACTTGGGCATTTTCAGCTTAGGCATCTTCAGTTTGCCCTCTGGACCGTGGATGTCCACGTCTGGCGCTTCAATGTCAACCCTGGGGCCTCTGAGCTCCAGTTCAGGACCCTTCAAATCGGCTCCTACCGTGGGAATGGAAACATCCACATCACCCTTCAGCTTGGGGCCTTTCAGGTTCAGAGCTACATCTGGCACAGAGACCTTTGGAGCTGTGATGTGCATCTCGGGCATCTTCACCTTGGGGCCCTTCAGGTTTCCTTCTGGCCCTTTGACGTCCACACTTGGCACGTCAATGTCTACCCTGGGACCAGAAATGTCCACCTCACCCTTCGGAAGCGTCACGTCAAGGTCGGGGCCCTCTGCCTTCAGGCCGGGCACCCCAAACTTGGGCATTTTCAGCTTAGGCATCTTCAGTTTGCCCTCCGGACCGCGGATGTCCACGTCTGGCGCTTCAATGTCAACCGTGGGGCCTTTGATGTCAAGCCCAGGTGCTTTCAGCTCCCCTTCCAGTTTTGGGGCAGAAACATCCAGGTCTCCTTTCACCCTGGGACCTTTCAGGTTCAAGTCGATGTCAGGCATGGATATTTGGGGGGTCTTGACATGTACCTCTGGCATCGTAACTTTGGGGCCTTTGACATCTACATCAGGCATGTCCATGCCCCCTCTGGGGCCTTCAATGTCAAGCTGAGGTCCTTTCAGGTTGCCACCCATCTTTGGGATAGAAACATCCACTTGTCCCTTAAGCTTAGGTCCCTTCACATTAATGTCCATATCTGGGGCAGATAGACTGGGCCCTTTCAGATAACCTTCTGGACCTTCAAATTCAACATCAGGAGCCTTTACGTCCATCTTGAGACCCTTAGAGCCAACTCCTTTGACATCCCCTTCCACTCCGGGGACTGCAACACCCATATCTCCCTTCACCTGAGGGCCTTTCAGGTTCAGGTTTACGTCTGACAGAGAGATTTGGGGCGTTTCAACCTTCTTGAACTGGGGGCCTTTCCATTCTCCTTTGATGGCCACATCGGGAATGCCAACACTGACCTTGGATGCTGCTGGTCCCACCTCGCCCTTTGGGAGCACCATTTCCACGACGGGACCTTCCCCTTGTGAGTCCAAGGCAGTAAATTTTGGAACGGTCATGTGTGGGATTTTGAGTTTTCCCTTGCCACCGTGAACATCTGCATCAGAAGCCGGGAGCTCTACGCTGGGTCCTTCGATAGCCACGCCGGGGAGCTCCAGTCCTGGCGAGGGGACCTTCACAGCACCCTTCAACCCCATGTCCACCTGTGGCTTTGAGAATTTAACTGAAGGAGCTGAAACTTCAGGTCCTGTGACCTGGACAGATGAGGAGGCAACGTCTGCGCAGGGAGCCTGCAGCTTCGGCAGGGGCACGTCGGTACCCACCTGCGGGGCTTGAGCTTCGATGCCAGATCCTGCAGTCTGGAACCCAAATCTGGGCATTTTCAAAACGGGAATCTTGATTTTTCCCACATCAACAGCTGGATTTTCCATCGCTGGTAAAGAAACGTCAACTCCGGGGGCTTTGATATCTCCCTGAAGACAAGGGGCGGAAGCATCGGCGTGTGACAGCATCCCCCCCCGCAGCTCCCCTTGGACATCCATGCCAGAAACATGTCCTTTGCCATCCAACCTGGGACCCTTGATGTGAAAACCTGCGTCCAAGTTTCCCATCTGTCCATTGGCTTCGATTCTGGGCGAGCTGCCCTGGGGGCCCAGGAACGCCGTGCCGGAAACGTTACGTCCCGGCACCTCCACTGTAACAGATTTTCCAGTTTCCCCAGCAGGAACTTGGCTCCCTGGCAGCGTAGGGTCCGTCTGAGTCCTCAGGTGAACGCCCATCATCTGTGTTCCCGACACAGTTATCCCGGGCTTTCCGAACTGAGCCTCGCCGAGGTGGACATCCAGCTTCTGGGCAGAAGATTCAGCCGTTGGTCCAGCAGGTGCCCCTCTGATGTCCATGCTCCAGTCTGTGGCTTGGGTGCTTCTCCCAGGCAGATCCCCCGGTGCCATTTTGATCACGGTTTTCCCAGGCTCCATTTCAACATCGGTCTTCATCACGTGGGTGATCTCCTGGGTCGGGATCCGGATTTTAAAGTCTGGGCCGACGACGTCAACATCTTTTGCTCCGTCGTGCCTAGTGACATCGACGGTGTATGCCGTCACTTTTCTGGTGACCGTAATGGTCCTGCTCTGCGTTCCGCCGCACTCCGCTTCCACCGCCTCCTCCGACTTCAGCCGGGGTTTGATTTTCGTTGTGTAAATCCTCCTGTACTCCTCGTCATCTCCACTCTGGAAACGCAGAGACCTTTGTTAGCACCAGGATGCTTCCTGCCCCCGCCCCCCCCCCATCCCTCCTTCCCCGTCACTCACCAGAACGACTTCTGGGCTGCTGGCCGCAAACACGTCGTGTGACCATGACTGTCCCGGCAGCGGAGACTTGTCCCCTTTCCGTTGCAAGCGCAAGCCCACCGTGTGGTGGCCCATGCTGTTGAGCAGCTGCGTGACTTCCCCGGATTGCAGGTTGTCAAAATAGACCGTGGCGCTCACGATCTGATCCCCTGGGGGGGTACGGGGGGGGGGGTGAGCAGAGGGGCGAGAGGTGAGATATTTCAGAAGGTAGAGGCAGGGAGGAGACCCCCCCGTCCCCACTGCAAGCAAGATGGGGAGCAACGACGCTTGAGCATTAGGGTTATTGCCCAAGAAGAAGAAGAAGAAGGAAGCAAGCGAGGCACCGCCAAGATGGTAAAAATGGACACAAAGAACCCCTTTTTCCCCCCCAAAAGACCTTCCCCACAACAACCGCCGCCAAGGTCCCACCTTCCTTCACGACGCCCATCTTGGCAGCCGGGGAGTTTTGCTGCACTCGCTTGACGAAGACCCCGTCATCCGTCTGGTCGATGGTGATGCCGTGGGAGCCGCTGCCCTGCCAGTTGGGGAGCAGGATCTCCCGGGTCTCCTCCTCCTTCTCCATCTGGGCAAGCAAAAAAAAAAAAAAAAAAAGAAAAGGCAGAGCGTGAGAAGGGAAGCACGAGAGAGGACACGGATGTGGGTTTTGAGCATGGGGCGTTGAGGAAGAAGAGCTAAACCACCTCCATCCCACTGACCTTGCTGGGATGCTGGTCCTGGCTGGATCCGCCCCAGGAATCCCTCTGTCTTCACTTGTGGACCTTGCAGCAGCTTTCGTTTCACCTTCCCAGCCTGGTGGGAACATCAGAGAGGTCCGTGTGAAACTCTGGCTTTCCTCCCACTCCCTCTTTCTTCCGCCTTCGACACCCAGACGGGACGGGAGCCAACGCGCGTCCCAGCCGCCCACGCCACGACTCTGCCCGAGGCCGTATTGCAAGATGGGCGTTTTTGGTCAACGGGACAACAAGCGAGAAGCTGCCCAAGAGCTAAATGTCACCACGGCCGAGGGTGGCAAATGGCCACCACGTCTCGTCGGCCCAGCCAAAGGTTGTTACCGAGACGCCTTGGACCAACACAGTCCTTGGAGAAGCTCTTCTCACGCTCGAGTAATAGACATTTCTGCCGCTATGTGGAAACTAAAGAAATTCGGGTGTGGGATGGTCGGGAAGTACAAAAGCAACAGTCACTTTGCAGCATCCACTCTCCTGCTTCACCCGTGTCTCCTTGTGCCCCGGACCACCACCCTGAAGTCAACTTCTTTCTTTGCCACCTAAAAAGGAGCTGAAGGGATTTCTCCATTTCTAGCAAGCTTCGGGCAGGCATGAGAAATAAATAGAAAAGAAATCCTCCTTCCGACACGGCCGCAAAGGTTACGAAGGGCAAAGACGGGACGAGCCAGGCTGGACGCCGCAGCCAACGCTCGGACCGGGAGCACGGGGCAGGAGCGCATCTGCCCAAGCAGGATCACCGCTGCCTGCCCCATGGCTCCCCACGGCAAAGCCTCTACCGAAACAGCTCACAAGGGCAACCTCATTAAGGACTCGTTTCCTTAACCCGAACCCAAATTTAGAGAGAAACTCGGTATTTCCAGCTGGTCTGGTGTGAAACACGCCCGCCTGGGGCTGGCAACGGGAAGGGTTCTCAAAAAAAATGGCCTCCCATCACATCTCCTTCACCCACCTGCCGCCCCTTGCAGCCCTCCCAAGCACCACCAGTAAAAAGGGGAGTCGGGGACACAGAAGGGGGTTTTGGAGGGGATTTGGGGGTTCTCTCCTTTTCTACAGGTACCAGCCAAGGATCTAAACCTCAGAGCAGCTCGCTCAGCACCAAGACATCGGGCAAGCGTGGAAGCGGCGCAACTCTGCGGAGCCCGTCCACACGTGAACCTTCCCGAAAGTTCAGCAGGACCAAACCCAGCGAGGACACCAGCCTCCTCGGCATGGCAAAGCCAACGGAGGTGCTGCCCTTCACGGGGTTGCACAGACGTTCCCCCCGGGGGCGGGGGCACATGACATCATCGCCTTGCAAAGCCCCAAAGAAACCCCAAACTGCCTGGGGGCCCAGAGCGGTTGAGGTGGGATGGGATCTCCGGAAATCATCTGGTCCAAACCACAAGCCACTTTGAGCCAGTCCGTGGAGGACCACATCCGGACGGCTTGCGAGTATCTCCAAGATGGAGACTCCACCAGCTCTTCCGGCAACCTGAGGACATCTGCGAGACTGGGGTTCTTCACTCGCCAGCTGAGTGGTCCCCACTTTTTAAATCACCTGCAGGATGGGGCACAAGGTTGCAGATGACGCCAGACTGGGGGGATCAGCTCGGGACTGCCATCCAGAAGGACCTCACCGGGCCAGAGAAGTGGGCTGAGAGGAACCTCCTGAAGTTCAGCAAGGAGAAGTGGTATGATGTCCCACACCGGGGGAGGAGCAACCCCCCGCACCAATAGGTGCTGGGGGGCCACCCGGTTGGAAAACAGCTCGGAACAAAGGCCCCGGGGGTCCTGGTAGACACCAAGTTGACCACGAGCCACCGACACGCCCTTATCGCACAGGCGGCGAACGGCGTCCCCGGTCGCGTTCGTTCAACGAGGGGACGGGCAAAGTCCCGCCCGTGGGGTGGAACAACCCCAGGCACCAACCAGTATGCGCTGGTGGACTCAGCGGCCATGGGCACAAACTGGAGGACTGGTGGTGTTGGGTTGACGGTTGGACTGGATGATCTTAAAGGTCTTTCCCAACCTGAACGATTCTATGACCCCTGGAGAAGCTCCTTTTCACCGGGAGGGTCCCCAGGCACCGGCAGAGGTTGCCCGGGCCAGGGGTTGGTGGCATCTCCGCCCTCAGGGAGCTCCAGGAGATGGTGGGACGTTGTCCCAAGGGGCTCCGGGTGGCCCGGCTGGAGAAGAGGGTTGGACGAGGGTGACCTCGCAGGTCCCCTCCCACCTCACCCACCCCCCGGCTCTGCAAGAAGTGTCACCAGAGGAACTGTTGGGCCACCACGGAACCATCTGGAAAACTCAACTCCGGCGGAGGACAAACAGGTTTGTGAGTCAGGGAGCTGGGGAGAGGTCCCGCGGGCTGGGTGGGGAGGTGACTCAGAGCTCGCCCGGCTGCCTCCGAGCGGAGGGAGAGGCTCCGGGCGGCCCAGCTCGACCCAAACCCTCCGCCGCTCCTTCCCCCACCTCGAAGAGACCCCGGGGTGGTGGCGGGGATGGGGGGGGGGGACGGGACACGGACAACAGGCTTCCCCCCACCTCTGCCTGGTGAGGGACAGCCTGGCTGACCGCGGCGGGTGGAGAAACCCTTCCCATCCCCTCCTCACCTTCGCCGGCGTCCTCGGCAGCAATGCCAGCCCCGCCGCCGCGACCGCCTGCTGCTATTTTTGGGGCGAGCCACGTGCTGCCCCTTCTCCCTATATTTTTAGTTGCTGCCCCCCCCCCCCCAACCTCCCCCCCACCCGCCGTGCCACAGCCGAGATGAGATGTCACCCGAACGAAGACGGCCGTGCCGCCGTGCCCGTAAAACGTGGGGACGGCACCCACGGACGTCCCCCCCGAGGGCCCCCGCGTCCCACCGGCACCCCCAAAAAGCCAAAACACCCCCCCCTTGAACGGACGCCCCGTCCTGGGTGCTGTTTCGGCGCAGCACCGCGGATGCCACCGGCTGCACCGGGGGACGAGGACGGCGGCGGATCCCCTCCACCCTGGGGGGACACACACCCCCACGCCCCCCCCCCCCCCCCCCCCAGCCCCCCGTTTCTGGGGCGCAGCCCTCAGCAGAAATCCCTTCGGCGTAACCGGGCCCGGCGAGTTGTTTGTGCAGCCGCGGCGCGATCCCCGCGCCGGGGCCACAAAAGGGACGATGTGCTGAGGCCACAGCTCGTTAATCGCCCGAAAAAAAACGGCATCGCGCCCGCTCGGCTCACGCGGGGGCGGCCAAAAACCCCTGCGAGACACCCCCCCCCCCCCCCCCCCAGCCCCTCATCTTCCTCCTCTCCGGTCACCGAGATCACACCCACGACCCCCCCCCATGGTGTGACCCCCATCACGGGTGACACCAGGGTTCAGCATCCTCAGCCGGGACCACAACATTCCCCCCCCCCCCCCACCTCCAGGAGGGGGCTGCCCCCCCCCAAAACCAAGCCGGGGGGGGGGTGTCCCCAAAATCCTTCACCCACTGGCGACGGCTGACCACGAGCCCCACGGCATGGCCCCCCCCCGGCAAAGAGCGAGCCCCCAAACTACCACAAAGTTCCAAATCTGGAGGGGGGGGGGGGGGTTGGGGTGGGGGGGTGTCTGTCCCCCCCCGCCCCCAGCACCCCAAATGTCCCCTGGGACCCTGCCAAGAGCGTTGCTCGTGGGGCGGCTTTCAATGAGGAGCCCGCCAGTGCTGAGCCACGGCTAATTAACGAGCAGGATTAACGGGGGGGGGGGGGAATTTTGGGGGGGGGGGGGGGCGACGACAGGGATGGACGGGATGGGACACGGACACCAGCGGAGAGCCCCACGTCTGCTAACGGGCGCCCAGTCGCCCCGAAATCTCATCTCCAGTGAGAGCTGGGGGGATTGGGGGGGGGGGGCACCCTGGGTGCTGCCTGCCCCCCCCCCCCCACCCCCCACCCGTGCTCCCCGGGGCGTGGGCAGCGGCGTGGGACCGACCACGCCACCGGCTCGTCCCCGAAGGAGGAACAAGCCAGGGCCGGCGGCCAGGCTGGGAGGGACGGTGACGCACGGGCCAGGGATCCTCCCAGGAAAACCCTCGGTGCCGAGCTCCGGCGCGGCCAAAGCCGACGGAAAAAATTAAAAAAGAAAAAAAAAAAAAAAAAAATCTAAAATAAAAGGGGAAGAAACTGGGAAAAATTGGGAGAGGAGGAGGCTTCGGCCTTCGCGGCCTGTACCGGTTGAACCGGCTCTCGAGCGAGAGTCCCGCGGGCGTCGCGAGAAACTCTCCCGCCGCCGCCGCCGCCGCCGCAGCTCCCCGACCGGTTTCACCGGCTGCCGCCTCTCGCCGGGGACGCTGCCCGCAGCCACAAGGCGCTGGCGTTGGGGTGCGGGGTGGCGTTGGGGTGCGGGGTGCCACATCCCCCCCCCCCCGTCGCCATCCCCACCCCGTCCCCCTCCCTCAACTTGGGTACGGCGGCGGGGACGAGGTGACCGCCGGGGTTTGGCCCCCAAATGCGCCGCCCGCACCCCGAAAACTTTGAGGGGGGGGGTGGGGGGGTGCTCGGAGCCGATCGCTCCCTGCGCCCCCCCCCCCCCCCCGGGCCGGGCTCTGATTTTGGGGGCTCGCTGGGCTGCGGTCCCTTTTGGGGTGCGCCCGCTCCGGTCGGTTCTTCCCGAGCACCCGATGGGCTTTCCGAAATTGGGGGTGGGCGTGGGGTGTGTCCCCCCCCCCCCCCCCGCGGGTGGGGTGAGATGGCGCATGGGTGCCGGCCGCACCCCAGCGGGTGCAATGGGTGGGGCACCCCCCCCCCCACCCGAAATCCCACTTTTGCCAGCGACCGACCCCACCGGTCCTTAGTGGGGGGGGGGGTTAAGTGCACCCCAAAAACTGATGCGAGCCCCCCCCCCCCCAAAAAAATCCTCTCCCCCCCCCCCGCCATAACCGCCCTGCTGACCGTGCCGCCCACGCCGCCAGAGCCGCGCCCTCGCCGGGATCCCGGGGGGGGGCGGGAATTCCCTCTTCCCCCCCCCCCCCCCCCAAAATACCGACGGTACCGGGACACCCCCCCGGGGGGGTCCCCTCTGCCTGGGGGGGGGGGGGAGAGGGGGGAACTCCGCTGCCCCGCCCCCAGCGGGGACTCCCCGCGTGCGGGCAGGGCGTGGCAGAGCGGGGGGGGGGTTGGGGGGGGAAAGACGGGACGGGGGGGGGGCGGGGGGGGCCACGCCCTGCGCGCGGCCGGCAGCGGGGCCTCGGGGCGCGGTCGGAGCCCACCGGGACACCCCCCCCTCCGCTCTCCCCCCCCCGGGATTAGTGCCGGGACCCCCGGAGCCGGCTGGGACCCCGCCAGCGAATACAACGCACCCCCCCCCGCTCCAAAAAACACCCCCCCGAAACGCCCGGGACTCCCGGACCCCCCCGGGGGAATTCACAGGACACTCGTGGGACACCCCTCCCCCGCGCCCAGCTCCACGGACCCCCCCCCCGGGACACCCCTTTGCACCCCCGGGACCAGCGGAACCCCCCCCCCCCCCCCGGGACACCCCACCCTGCACCCCCGGGACGGTCCCGGGATCACCGGAGCCCCCCCCCGGGACACTCCCCTTAACTCTCGGGACCAGCGGAGCCCCCCCGGGACCAGCGGGACAGTCCTGGGACACCCCCGGGACCGCCGGAGCCCCCCCCCCGGGACACCCCACCCTGCACCCCCGGGCCGGTCCCGGGACCAGCGGAGCCCCCCCCGGGACACTCCCCTTAACTGCCGGGACAGTCCCGGGACCGCCGGAACCCCCCCGGGACCAGCGCAGCCCCCCCGGGCCGGTCCCGGGACTCCCGGGACACCCCCCCACACACACACACACACACTCCCGGGACTCCCGGAGCCCCCCGGGACCCCCCCCGGACACCCCCCCCCCCCCCCCCCGGTGGGTACCTGCGGGCAGCGGAGCTCAGCTCCCCGGCAGGACCATGCCCGGGGCCGGGCCCTCCCGCTCCCGGATTCCTGGCGGCGGGTCCCGGTGCCGGGTCCGGGTCCGGGTCCGGGTCCGGGTCCCGGTGCCGGTGGGTCCGTGCGGGGCGGCGGGAGACGCTGCGAGTGGCCGCGCCCCGAGCGGGGCCGGGCTCTTGTAACGCGGAGCGGCGGAGCCTCCGCCTTCCCCGCCGGGGTGGGACCAGCCGAGGGCGGCCGCCGCCCCGGGACGGCCCCGGAGCCCCACGGCCCCGCTCCCGGGCGCGGTTCCCGCTTCCAGTCCCGGTTCCCCGGTCCCGGTCCCGGTTCCCTGTCCCCAGTCCCGGTCCCCGTCCTGGTTCCCAGTTCCAGTCCCGGTTCCCTGTCCCCAGTCCCCGTCCTGATCCCCGTCCTGGTTCCTGGTTCCTGGTTCCAGTCCCGGTTCCCTGTCCCCAGTCCCCTGGTCCCGGTCCCGGTCCCAATCCCAATCCGCGTCCTGGTTCCTGGTTCCAGTCCCGGTTCCCTGTCCCCAGTCCCCTGGTCCCGGTCCCGGTCCCAATCCCAATCCCCGTCCTGGTTCCTGGTTCCAGTCCCGGTCCCAATTCCAATCCCCGTCCTGGTTCCTGGTTCCAGTCCCCGCTCCCTGGTCCCAGTCCCGGTTCCCTGGTCCCAGTCACGTTCCCAGTCCCAATCCTGGTTCCAGTCCCAGTTCCCTGGTCCCAGTCCCAGTCCCAATCCCGTTCCTGGTTCCCGGTTCCAGTCCTGGTTCCCTGTTCCTGGTCCCAGTCCCAGAGCCCCACGGTCCCGCTCCCGGGCGCGGTTCCCGCTTCCAGTCCCGGTTCCCCGGTCCCGGTCCCAGTTCCCTGTCCCCACTCCCCGTCCTGATCCCCGTCCTGGTTCCCAGTTCCAGTCCCGGTTCCCTGTCCCCAGTCCCCGTCCTGATCCCCGTCCTGGTTCCTGGTTCCTGGTTCCTGGTTCCAGTCCCGGTTCCCTGTCCCCAGTCCCCTGGTCCCGGTCCCGGTCCCAATCCCAATCCACGTCCTGGTTCCTGGTTCCAGTCCCGGTTCCCTGTCCCCAGTCCCCTGGTCCCGGTCCCGGTCCCAATCCCAATCCCCGTCCTGGTTCCTGGTTCCAGTCCCGGTCCCAATTCCGATCCCCGTCCTGGTTCCTGGTTCCAGTCCCCGTTCCCTGGTCCCAGTCCCGGTTCCCTGGTCCCAGTCCCGTTCCCAGTCCCGATCCTGGTTCCAGTCCCAGTCCCGATCCCAGTCCTGGTTCCCGCTTCCAGTCCCGGTTCCCTGGTCCCAGTCCTGGTTCCCTGGTCCCAGTCCCGGTCCCGGTCCCAATCCCAATCCCCGTCCTGGTTCCTGGTTCCAGTCCCGGTTCCCTGTCCCCAGTCCCGGTCCCGGTCCCAATCCCGGTCCTGGTTCCTGGTTCCCTGGTTCCAGTCCCGGAACCGGTCCTGGTCCCGATCCCAGTCCTGGTTCCCGGTTCTAGTCCTGGTTCCCTGTTCCCGTTCCCGGTCCCGATCCCAGTCCCGGTTCCCGGTTCCAGTCCCGGTTCCCCGGTCCCAGTCCCAGTTCCCTGTCCCCAGTCCCGGTCCCGGTCCCGATCCCAGTCCTGGTTTCCGGTTCCAGTCCCAGTTCCCTGGTCCCAGTGCCGGTTCCCTGTTCCCAGTCCCATTCCCGGTCCTGAACCTGGTCCTGGTTCCCAGTTCCAGTCCCAGTTCCCTGGTCCCAGTCCCAGTCCTGGTCCCAATCCCAGTCCTGGTTCCTGGTTCCCGGTTCCAGTCCCGGTCCCAGTTCCCAATCCCAGTCCCTGTCCTGGTTCTTGGTCCCGGTTCCCAATCCCAGTCCCGGTTCCCAATCCTGGTCCTGGTTCCTGTTCCCCATTCCCAGTCCTGGTCCCACTCCCGGTTCCAGTGCCTGTCCTGGTCCCAGTTCCCAGTTCCCAGTCCCGGTCCCGGTCCCGATCCCGGTCCTGGTTCCCGGTTCCCTGGTCCCGGTCCCGGTCCCAGTCCCAGTCACGGTTCCCGGTCCCGGTCCCAGTTCCTGATCCCAGTCCTGGTCCCAGTTTTCGGTCCCAGTTCCCAATCCCGCTCCCGGTTCCTGATCCCGGTCCTGGTTCCCGGTTCCCCATTCCCAGTCCTGGTCCTGGTTCCCCGGTCCCAGTCCCACTCCCGGTTCTCAGTCCCAGTTCCCAATCCCGGTTCCGGTTCCCCATCCCGGTCCTGGTTCCTGGTTCCCCATTCCCAGTCCTGGTCCCACTCCCGGTCCCAGTGCCTGTCCTGGTCCCAGTTCCCAGTTCCCAGTCCCAGTCCCGGTCCCCGGTCCTGGTTCCCGGTTCCCTGGTCCCACTCCCGGTCCCAGTGCCTGTCCTGGTCCCAGTTCCCAGTCCCAGTCCCGGTCCCGGTCCCGATCCCGGTCCTGGTTCCCGGTTCCCTGGTCCCGGTCCCAGGCCCAGTCACAGTTCCCGGTCCCGGTCCCAGTTCCCAATCC
This sequence comes from Gypaetus barbatus, assembly GCA_028022735.1. Taxonomy (NCBI): domain Eukaryota; kingdom Metazoa; phylum Chordata; class Aves; order Accipitriformes; family Accipitridae; genus Gypaetus; species Gypaetus barbatus. Next base: position 51,934 of record JAQMCM010000037.1, read on the forward strand.
CGGTCCCGGTTCCTGATCCCGGTCCTGGCTCCCGGTTTCCCATTCCCAGTCCCGGTCCCGGTTCCCCGGTCCCAGTCCTGGTCCCAGTTCCCGATCCCAGTCCCAGTCCCACTCCTGGTTCTCAGTCCCAGTTCCCAATCCCGGTCCCGGTTCCCCATCCCGGTCCTGGTTCCCTGTTCCCCATTCCCAGTCCTGGTCCCGGTCCCAGTTCCCAGTCCTGGTTCCCCAATCCCAGTCCCTGCTCCTGATCCCAGTCCCAGTTCCTGGTTTCCAGTCCCGGTCCCAGTCCTGGTGCCGGTTCTTGGTCCCAGTTCCTGATCCCCGTCCCCGTTCCCAACCCCAGTCCCTGGTCCCAGTTCCCAGTCCTGGTCCCAGTTCCCGGTCCCGGTCCCAGTTCCTGATCCCCGTCCCCGTTCCCAGTTCCCAGTCCTGGTCCCAGTTCCCAGTCCTGGTCCCAGTTCCCGGTCCCGGTCCCAGTTCTCAGTCCCAGTTCCTGATCCCGGTCCCAGTCCCCGATCCCATTCCCAATTCTGGTCCCAGTCCCAGTCTCAGTGCCCGCTGGAATTTCAGTTTGGGGGACCCCAGGATGGGACCCCCCCCCCCCCCCAGTCCTGGAGCCTTTGGGCCCCCCCCAGTCCCCCCCCTTCCAGTTATCCCCCCCAGACCCTTCCCTGGATGTTTCCCAGTACGTCCCAGTCTCTCACAGACTGGGAGGGTGCCCCCCCCGCACTGGACCCGGGTCACCAGCAGAAGGGAGGGATCCCCCCCCCCCCCCCCCGGACCCCCCCGACCCACCGGCAGCGCAGCCGCTGCAAGGGGACGTCACCGGCTCCTGGTCACCTTGGTGCCCGCCGGGACCCCAGAGCCGCTTCCCAGTTTGGCCCAGTTCATACTGGTCCGTGAGGCTGTTCCCCCCCCAGTTCAGGACCTTCCCCGTCCTCGGACCCCCCCTCGCCGATTCCTCCGGCCCGGTGAGGTTCCTCACTGGATCACGTTCAACTTGGTGCCCACCAGGACCTGCGGCTCCTCCCCAGAGCCGCTTCCCAGTTTGGCCCAGTTCATACTGGTCCGCGAGGCTGTTCCCCCCCCAGTTCAGGACCTTCCCCGTCCTCGGACCCCCCCTCGCCGATTCCTCCAGCCCGGTGAGGTCCCTCTGGCCGCCAGCACCCACCCTGCCCCACAGGAGCCGTGGGTGTCCGTGCCCCCCGGCATGGGGGTACGCGCCCCCAGCCGTGCTCCCGGTTATTCCCAGCCGGAGTCCCGGCTCCGGCCGCCGGTGAAAATACCGGAGAAGCCGCCGGTTGTTTATCACCGAACCGGAGCGCGGCGGCGAAGCCGGGGTGGGGGGGGGGGAAGAGCCGAGGGCGGCCATGTGCCCGTCCATCGCCCCCTTCGCCGCGCCCAGCGGCGAGTCCCGACCCGCCGGCGGAGAAGCCGGAGCGGGATTTTGGCGCCGGAAGAGCGGAGAACGACCGGCCGGCGGCGACGGCCGCGACGGCGACAACGGGGCAGGATCGGGCCTCGGCGGCCCGAGCCAGGCCGGCGCATACCGCAGGCATGGCTCATCGCCTCCCCGCTGGCAGCGCGCCGGTGAACCGCCGGCGGCCGCGGGGCCCCCCCGTAGGTTGTTTTTTCTTTTTTTTTTTGGGGGGGGTCCCAACCCCCCGCCCCGAGCGTTATTTTTGGTGTCCAAAAGGGTTGAGCCGGGGCAGGATCCGGCCACCGCCAACAGCTGTATTTCCTCCAGATGTGGCTTCGCCGGCACAGCCGGAAAGGCCGCGGTTGCGCTGGCACCATCGTGTGTCGTCCCCCACTCCCCCGGCGTAAGGGGGGGTGACAAAAGGGACCCCCCCCCCCCCCCCCGAGCCTGGGGGGGGATGGGAACTGACCCCCCCCCCGTCCTTCGTGCGCCGGCGCGGGGGGATTTTTGGGATTCCAAGCTGGCAGCCGGCCACCAGCGTTGCCGCGCCGCGTGCCAAGGCGAGGGGCGGCACGGGGGCGGCCGGGAGGGGACCCTGCCCCGCGGCACGGGGCCGCATGCGTGATTTTTTTTGGGGGGGGGGGGGGGGGGGAAGTCGCGGCTGTCGGGGTGTCGGCACAGCCCCCGCTTTCCCACGGGGCCGCTCGGCCGCGATGCCGGCGGCACGGGAGGGTGAGCGGGGTGCCGCGACCTCCCCCCCCCCGCCACCACCACCACCTCAAGGCCCCCAAATTCCTGCCCACGCCGGCGCGGGATTCCTCGAGAGCCACGTGCAGCCGCCCCCACCGGGCAGCCGGGCCGGCAGCCAGCCCCCCGCGCCCGGCCCGCCGGGGCCGAGACCGCAGCGGCAGCAGCCGGTCGCTCCGTGGCGAAGACCGGCTGCACCAGAGCAGCGCCAGCGGCACCGGGGCATTGCCCGCCCGCACCGTGGCGGTGCCCGGCTGCACCGTGGCACCGCTCGCTTCAGCGTGGCGGTGCCCGGCTGCGCTGTGCTGGTTCCCAGCTGCACCGTGGCGGTGCCCGGCCGCACCGTGGCATCGCTCGCTTCACCGTGGCATTGCCCGGCCGCACTGTGGCACCACTTGCTTCACCGTGGTGGTGCCCGGCTGCACCATGGCATTACCCAGCTGCACTGTGGCACCGCTCGCTTCACCGTGGCATTGCCCGGCCACACCGTGGCACCGCTCGCTTCACCGTGGTGGTGCCCAGCTGCACTGTGGCACCGCTTGCTTCACTGTGGTGGTGCCCGGCTGCACCGTGGCATTGCCCAGCTGCACCGTGGCACTGCTTGCTTCACCGCAGCGGTGCCTGGCTGCACCGTGGCACTGCTTGCTTCACCATGGCATTGCCCGGCTGCACCATGGCACCGCTCGCTTCACCGTGGTGGTGCCCAGCTGCACCGTGGCACTGCTTGCTTCACTGTGGCATTGCCCGGCCGCACCGTCTCAGCGCCCGCCGGCCCCCCGCCCCTGCCCGTGGCGCCCCGGCACCGCCCGGCCACGCCGGCTCTACCGCCCGCCGGCAGCGGCGAGGCCCTGGCAGCGGGTACCGGGGCCGCCGGCCGGCCTCCCACGCCGGCGGGGCTGGGCCGCGCCGCCCGCGGCTCCCGCTGCCAGTAAACAAGCAGGAATTTGGCAGCGGGGTCACGGGCGGCCGAAGGGGCCGAGGCAGGGAAAGCCCGGCACCGCCGGCACCCGGCCCGGGCGCTGCCGGGGGGCTGCTGCCGGCGGGACGGGGGGGCTGCGGGGCTGGGGGGCTCGGCCGGCAGAGGGGCCGCAGCCGGCTGCCCGCAGCGAGGCGGGCGCTGCCTGCGCCAAACTGGGAGCTGCCTGCACTGAACTGGGAGCTCCCTGCACTGAACTGGGAGCTCCCTGCACCAAACTGGGCACTGCCTGCGCCAAACTGGGAGCTGCCTGCGCCAAACTGGGAGCTGCCTGCGCCAAACTGGGAGCTGCCTGCGCCAAACTGGGTGCTGCCTGCGCCAAACTGGGAGCTGCCTGCGCCAAACTGAGCTCCCTGTGCCAAACTGGGAGCTCCCTGCGCCAAACTGGGCCCTGCCTGCACCAAACTGGGCCCTGCCTGCACCAAACTGGGAGCTCCCTGCACCGAACTGGGCGCTGCCTGCGCCAAACTGGGAGCTCCCTGTGCCAAACTGGGTGCTGCCTGCGCCAAACTGGGAGCTGCCTGCGCCAAACTGAGCTCCCTGTGCCAAACTGGGAGCTCCCTGCGCCAAACTGGGCCCTGCCTGCACCAAACTGGGCCCTGCCTGCACCAAACTGGGAGCTCCCTGCACCGAACTGGGCGCTGCCTGCGCCAAACTGGGAGCTCCCTGCGCCAAACTGGGAGCTGCCTGCGCCAAACTGGGAGCTGCCTGCGCCAATCTGAGCTCCCTGTGCCAAACTGGGCCCTGCCTGCACCAAACTGGGCCCTGCCTGCACCAAACTGGGAGCTCCCTGCGCCAAACTGGGAGCTGCCTGCACCAAACTGGGAGCTGCCTGCACCAAACTGGGAGCTGCCTGCACCCAGCTGAGCTCCCTGCACCAAACTGGGAGCTGCCTGCGCCAAACTGGGCGCTGCCTGCACTGAACTGGGAGCTCCCTGCGCCAAACTGGGCACTGCCTGCGCCAAACTGGGAGCTGCCTGCACCCAGCTGAGCTCCCTGCACCAAACTGGGTGCTGCCTGCGCCAAACTGGGAGCTCCCTGCGCCAAACTGGGAGCTGCCTGCGCCAAACTGGGTGCTGCCTGCGCCAAACTGGGAGCTGCCTGCGCCAAACTGGGAGCTGCCTGCGCCAAACTGAGCTCCCTGTGCCAAACTGGGAGCTCCCTGCGCCAAACTGGGCCCTGCCTGCACCAAACTGGGCCCTGCCTGCACCAAACTGGGAGCTCCCTGCACCGAACTGGGCGCTGCCTGCGCCAAACTGGGAGCTCCCTGCGCCAAACTGGGAGCTGCCTGCGCCAAACTGGGAGCTGCCTGCGCCAATCTGAGCTCCCTGTGCCAAACTGGGCCCTGCCTGCACCAAACTGGGCCCTGCCTGCACCAAACTGGGAGCTCCCTGCGCCAAACTGGGAGCTGCCTGCACCAAACTGGGAGCTGCCTGCACCAAACTGGGAGCTGCCTGCACCAAACTGGGAGCTGCCTGCACCCAGCTGAGCTCCCTGCACCAAACTGGGAGCTGCCTGCGCCAAACTGGGCGCTGCCTGCACTGAACTGGGAGCTCCCTGCGCCAAACTGGGCACTGCCTGCGCCAAACTGGGAGCTGCCTGCACCCAGCTGAGCTCCCTGCACCAAACTGGGTGCTGCCTGCGCCAAACTGGGAGCTCCCTGCGCCAAACTGGGAGCTGCCTGCGCCAAACTGGGAGCTGCCTGCGCCAAACTGGGAGCTGCCTGCGCCGAACTGGGCGCTGCCTGCACCAAACTGGGAGCTGCCTGCACCCAGCTGAGCTCCCTGCACCAAACTGGGAGCTGCCTGCGCCAAACTGGGCGCTGCCTGCGCCAAACTGGGCCCTGCCTGCACCAAACTGGGAGCTGCCTGCACCAAACTGGGAGCTGCCTGCACCAAACTGGGCGCTGCCTGCGCCAATCTGAGCTCCCTGCACCAAACTGGGAGCTGCCTGCGCCAAACTGGGAGCTGCCTGCGCCAATCTGAGCTCCCTGTGCCAAACTGGGCCCTGCCTGCACCAAACTGGGCCCTGCCTGCACCAAACTGGGAGCTGCCTGCACCCAGCTGAGCTCCCTGCACCAAACTGGGAGCTCCCTGCGCCAAACTGGGAGCTCCCTGCACCAAACTGGGAGCTCCTGGCGCCAAACTGGGAGCTCCCTGCGCCAAACTGGGAGCTCCCTGCGCCAAACTGGGAGCTGCCTGCGCCAAACTGGGAGCTGCCTGCGCCAAACTGGGAGCTGCCTGCGCCAAACTGGGCCCTGCCTGCACCAAACTGGGAGCTGCCTGCGCCAAACTGGGCGCTGCCTGCGCCAAACTGGGAGCTCCCTGCACCAAACTGGGAGCTGCCTGCACCCAGCTGAGCTCCCTGCACCAAACTGGGAGCTCCCTGCGCCAAACTGGGAGCTCCCTGCGCCAAACTGGGAGCTGCCTGCGCCAAACTGGGAGCTGCCTGCGCCAAACTGGGAGCTGCCTGCGCCAAACTGGGCCCTGCCTGCACCAAACTGGGAGCTGCCTGCGCCAAACTGGGCGCTGCCTGCGCCAAACTGGGAGCTCCCTGCACCAAACTGGGAGCTGCCTGCACCCAGCTGAGCTCCCTGCACCAAACTGGGAGCTCCCTGCGCCAAACTGGGAGCTCCCTGCGCCAAACTGGGCGCTGCCTGCGCCAAACTGGGAGCTGCCTGCGCCAAACTGGGCCCTGCCTGCACCAAACTGGGAGCTGCCTGCGCCAAACTGGGCGCTGCCTGCGCCAAACTGGGAGCTCCCTGCACCAAACTGGGAGCTGCCTGCACCCAGCTGAGCTCCCTGCACCAAACTGGGAGCTCCCTGCGCCAAACTGGGAGCTCCCTGCGCCAAACTGGGAGCTGCCTGCACCAAACTGGGAGCTGCCTGCACCAAACTGGGAGCTGCCTGCACCAAACTGGGAGCTGCCTGCACCAAACTGGGAGCTGCCTGCACCAAACTGGGAGCTCCCTGCACCGAACTGGGAGCTCCCTGCACCAAACTGGGAGCTCCCTGTACCAAACTGGGAGCTCCCTGCACCGAACTGGGAGCTCCCTGCGCCAAACTGGGCGCTGCCTGCACCAAACTGGGAGCTGCCTGCACCAAACTGGGAGCTGCCTGCACCAAACTGGGAGCTGCCTGCGCCAATCTGAGCTCCCTGCGCCAAACTGGGAGCTCCCTGCACCAAACTGGGCGCTGCCTGCGCTAAACTGTGAGCTGCCTGCACCGAACTGGGAGCTCCCTGCACCAAACTGGGAGCTCCCTGTACCAAACTGGGCGCTGCCTGCACCAAACTGGGAGCTGCCTGCGCCAATCTGAGCTCCCTGCGCCAAACTGGGAGCTGCCTGCGCCAAACTGGGCGCTGCCTGCGCCAAACTGGGAGCTGCCTGCGCCAAACTGGGCGCTGCCTGCGGGCCGGGGGCTCTGACTCAGGCTGGGCGCGGCCGGGTTGAGCAAGAGCCAAAGTGGATCCAGATGTGGCCGGGGGGGGGACGGGCCGCACAGGCCGGGCGCCAGCCCCCGCCCCCGGCCACATCTGGCACGAGGTCCCTGCCGGGGGGGGGGGGGGGGGCGCCCCCCTCGCCCCCCCCCAAGGAAGCGGCACCAGGAAGGAACTGGGGGGGGGGTGGCCGGGCTTGGTGGCGGCTGCTGGTTTAAACTGGGATGAGCTCCTCCCCCCGCCCCCGCCCCAGTAACAAATCTTGGTGCTGCTGGGGCGGCCCCCCCCCCCCCAAATTGGGGGGTGCGGGGATGCTGCTGCTCCCCTGCACCCCCTTGGGGGTGGGACGGACACCCACCCCACTGGGTGCCACCCTCCGTGCGTGTGTGTGTGTGTGTGTCCCCCCCCCCTCGGCCGCAGCAGGATGCGGGAGGGTGACTCACGCTTCCTCCCACCCCCCCCCCCCCAAAAAAAAAAACCCCAAACCCCGACCCACAGCAGAGAACGAAGGAAGATTAACCAGCCCCACGGAAAAATGTGGGGCAGAGCCCCCCCCCCCCGAGGTGGGGGGTGACAGTTGGGGCCTGAGTCACCAGCGCTGGGATGAGTCACCCCGGGGGGGGGCTCCCTGTCGTCCCGTGTGTGTCCCCCCCCAAAATCACGGGGGAAGCCCGGCCCAGCCCCACGGGCTTATCGGGAGGAGGGGGCAGAGCCCACGCAGAGAGGTGGCTGCGCCGAAGGTGGGGACACGGTTTTTTGGGGGGGGGGGGGGGAGGGCAGGTGTCTGTCGGGTGTGGCCCCCCCTCCCCTTTTTTTGGGTGCCTCCCCCCCCCCAACCCCAGGAGGAAGCAGCGGCAGGAGCGGCGTTTGCCAAAACCACCGAAACCACCGCCGGTTCCCAACCGGATTCCCCGGGAGGAACCACGTCCCCATACTGTGTGTGTCCCCCCCCCCCCCCGCCACCCCCTCCCCCGGGGAACCGCAGGTGACAAGAGCCGGCGGCGCTCCGGCGCGGGTTTATTTCCGTTGGGATTTAGGGCCGGAGAAGGGGACAACCGCCACGGCACGAGCCCGGCAGACGGCGGGCATCACTTAAAGATCTTGCCCTGGTTGAAGGCTTTGCCGACGTGTTTGAATTCCCCCTCCCACAAGAAATATTCCTTCACCAGCGTCTTGCACTCGGCGCTCTCGCTGTCCAGCTTCCGCCACGTGTAGGACTCGTAATCCACCTGCCAGTCCGGGCTCAGCTGGGAAAGAAATGCCGGCACGGCTCAGAATTCCTCCCCCCCGCCTCCCCAAATGAACGGCCGTCCCGGTTTTTTGGGGCTGGGAGGGGGGGGCTCACCGGGAAGGCCAGCTCCTGCCCGCGGAAGAGCCAGACGCCCGAGATGCTGCTGTCGTTGTTGGTGCCGAAGAGGATGACGCTGGCGAAGGCGTTTTTACGGAGCTTGTCCAGGCGTTGGAACATGCCTGGGGAGAGGGAGGGCAGAGGTGTGAGGGGACGGGGGAAAGAGACGGGAAGGGGGAAGGGGGAAAGGGAGAGGGGAGAAAATGGGAAGAGGAAGGACAGAGAAAGGGAACGGGAAGGAATGGGAAATAAGGAGAGAGAAGAAGGGGAAAAGGAAAGAGAAGGAGAGCAAGTGGGAGAAAGAGAAAGAAACGAAACAGAGGAAAGAGAAGTAAAAGAAAAGACAACAAAAGCAAAAGCAAGAGATGAAACGAAAAAGAGAAAAAAGAAAATTGAAGAAACAGACAAAAAAAGGGAAAGAGAGGGAAAAATGACAAGGAAAAAAATGGGAAAAAGAAGAAAAGAAAAAGGGAACAGGAAAGAATGGGAAATAAGGGAACAGAGAAAGGGAAGAAGGAAAGAGGAGGAGAGCAAGAGAGAGAGAGAAAAAAACCCAAAAAAGAAGAAAGAGAAATAAGGGCAAAGAAAAAGCAAAGAGATGAAACAAAAAAGAGAGAAAAGCAAACTGAAGAAAGAGAAGAAAAGAAAAGAAAAAAGAAAATGACAAGAGGAAGAAGACACAAAAGCAACGGGAAGGAATAGCAAATAAGTGGAGAGCAAGGGAAAAATGGAAGAGAAAGACAAGAAGAGACAGGCAGAAGGAAATGAAAGAAGGACGAAAAAGGAGCAAGGTGAAAGAAAGCCAACACGAAAGAGATTAAAAAAAAACAGAAAAAAGGAAATTGAGGAAAGAGAAGAAAAAGCACACAAAGAAGGAAACGGAAAGAAGTGCGAAAGAAATGGAAAAGGAAACAAGGAGAAGAAAAGAAATAGAAAAGAAAAAAAAGAGAAACAAACGGATGGGAAACGGAAGGAAGAGGACGGGAAACAGAAAGAGAACCAGCGTCAGGGACGAGAAAAAGGCAGAAGAGAACGGAGCAGCAGGAGGGCGAGGAAGAGGAGGGCGAGGAGGGCCGAGGGGGCGGCGGGGGCCTCACCGGTGATGAGGTTGCAGCTCATGAAGGTCTGGGTGAGCTCCTCGGGGAAGCGGTACTCGGCGTACCAGAGGGACCAGCCCTCCTTGTCGAAGTGCTCCCAGAAGTGGGGCAGGGCCACCGTCAGCGTGTCCTCGTTGGAGTACTTGCGCTTGAACTCGTCCAGGACGAAGGGGCTGCCGGGGCGGGGAGGGGGGGGGGACACACACCCCCCCCCACACACACACACCATTCAGCGCCCCCCCCAGGGACACGGAGGCCGAGGGAACAGCCCCCAGCTCCGGTTTCAGGGAGCAGCTGCTGCGCGTTGTCCCCCTCCGCGTTGACAACCCCCCCTCCCCGCTCTGGGGTGGCAACAACCCCCCCCCCAGTGACAAAAACCGCCCCCCCCCGCCAGCCCCTCACCTCTTGGGCAGGTGGGCGAAGGGATCCTTGACCTTGGGCTCGGCCGCCAGCGCCTGCTCGCACTCATCCAGCTCCTCCTCGGGGGCCGCTTTCTTCTCCTCTTTCTTTTTCTCCTCCTTGGGGGGTTTCTCCTTCCGGGGGGGCTCCTTCCGCGGCTGCGTCTCCGCAAACTTTTTAGCTGTCGCCCCCCCCCCCCCAAAAAAAAGATCTTTAATTCCCCTTCCCCCCGCCAAAAACGGGCCCCAGTGCAGCCCCCGGCTCAGTTTGGGGTGGGGGGGACAGGAGGAGATGCTGTCACCGCCCCCCCCCCCCCAGCACGGCAAAGGGCTCGGCAGTGACAGAGAGGGGACCAAGAGCGGGGTCCTGCGTCCCCAAAGAGAGGGGGTGGCCCTCTGCACCCCCCCAGCACACCGGGAAGGTCCCCATGTCCCTGCGTCCCCCCCAGGGAAGGTCGCCCTGTACCTGTGCCCCCCCCCCGCAAGCAGATCCTTATGTTGGGTCCCCCCCAAGAACATCCCCATGTCCCCCCACCCCAAGAATGTCACCCCCCTCCCTCAAGAAGGTCCCCATGTCCCTCCCAGGAAGATCCCTACGTCCCGTCCCCCCCCAGGAAGGTCCCCATGTGCCCCCCAAGAAGATCCCTCTTGTCCCGTCCCCCCCCCAAGAACATCCCCAAGTCCCCCCAGGAAGATCCCTATGTCGTGCCCCCCCCCCAAAAGCTCCCTGTGACCCCGTCCCCCCCCCTGCAGCAAGGTCCCCGTGCGTCCCGTGTCCCGTCCCCCCCCCTCACCGTCAAACTGGGCCATCTTCTCGCAGAGCTGCACCTCCCCCAGCACGGCCTTGAACTGGGGCTGGTTGAGGCAGGTAACGAACCACCGGTTGACGTTAACGAAGGGCTGACGGAACGAGGGCTCCAGCACCTGCACGGGGTGGGGTGGGGGGTGTCAGTCACCGAATAAACACCCCCCCTGACCCCGGGATTGCCCCCCTCCCAGCTCCCCGCGCCCCCTCCCACCTGCTTGTAGAGCCAGAGCAGGGCGCAGACCACCGTGATGTCGGCCAGGGAGACGCGTTCTCCCACCAGGAACGTTTGGGTCCGGAGGTGGGAATCCAGGACCCCCAGCACCCGCCTCACCTCCTCCTTGGCAAACTCCGTCGCCTCGGGAAGGAAAAACCACCGCATATTCGGCGTCAAACCCCGCCGAGACCTTCTCCCCCATCGTCGCCCCCGCCCCCGACGCTTTATTCCCTTGGGAACGCCGGCCTCTTTTTTTTGGAGCTACCAAGATGGGGAAGGTCAGCAGCCGGCGGAAAGATCGGCACGGGGAGTCGCCGAAGGAGCTGCCGGGGTGATTGTGTCCCGTGTCCCGTCCCCCCCCCCCCAAAAAATACGGGGAAGAGCCCACGCGCTGCTGGGGGGGGTGCGCGACAGGGAGGAGGAATCCACCTCGGCAAACAGCGGCGGCTCCCCAAAAAGCCGGCGGTGCCTGCGGTGAGACGCTAGACTCGGGGAGGGGGGGAACCCCAGCACCCACCATCACCGCCAAGGAGCCCCCCACGCTTTGGGGGGCGGGGGGGGCTGTGTGTGCGTCCCCCCACCTGCTTGTTGTAGTGCATGATGCCCAGGGTGGGGAAAACCCAGGTGCTGGCGGGGGGGACGATGTCGCTGTCGGCAAAATTCACCCACTGGACGATCTCGGCCGCCGTTTCCTTGGTGGCTCCGCGCAGCTCATCGTTGCTGACTGGGGAAGGGGGGGGGGGGGGGAGAAAACTCGTTAAGGGGGAAAAAAGCTCGTTAAGGGGCAGAAAAGCTCGTTAAGGGGCAGGACAGGCCCCCCACCACGCCGGAGCCCCCCCGACTCACCGTAGTAGGCGATGGCGTTGCTCTCGAAGACGCAGAAGCCGTCGTCGCCCTCGAAAGCTGGGACCTGGGGAGGGAGAAGCTGACCTTGGCAGCCCCCCGCCGCTTCTGCACACCGGGGAGGGTGGTTTTTTTTGGGGGGGGGTCCCATAAACTCACCTTCCCCACGGGGAACTTGCGGAGGAACTCGGGGGTCTTGTTGGTCTGGCCGAAGTGGAAGTGGGGGGGCGAGGAGAGGACCTTGATCTTGGCCCCGCTGTACTGCGCCGCGATGAGGGCTTTGAAGGCTCGCCAGTTCTCCGGGTAGGTGTACAGGGTCTGGGGAGGGGAGGGTGTCACGAGTGGGAGGGGGGGTGTCACGGGTTGGGGGGGTGTCACGGAGCGGGGGGAACCCCTACGGGCAATGGGCGGGGGGGTGTTAAGGGTGATGGGGGGGCTGTTAATGGCGATGAGGTGACTGTCACGGGTGGGGGGGGAGCTCGCCACGGGCGATGAGGGGAGCATGAAGGGCGATGAGGTGACTGTCACGCGTGGGGGTGACCGCCACCCTTCCCGCGTCCCTCAGGCCGCCCCCCACCCCCCCAGCCGCCATTGCCGGTCCCCAAACGCAGTGATACGGCTCCAGCCCCTCCCGGGCGGTTCCCCCGGGCGTTACGGGGCCCCTCGGTGCCCGCGGCGTCGGCCCAGGGCGGCGGATGGCGGCGGATGGCGGCGCGGGGCCGCCGCACTCACCCCGGCCACGGCCATCTTGGCGAGCGGAGAGAGGGAGGGAGGGAGGCGGCGGCGCGTAGCCGTAAAGCAGCGAAGTACTGGCAAGCCCGGCCGCAGCGCGACACTCGAAGGCCGCACAGCCGTAAAGCGAGACGGCCGGGCGGTTGCCGTGGATACGGCGCGGGGGAGTGGGGGGGGTGCGCATGCGCGCTAGCACCGCCCTGTTAAAACGGCGAGGCGCCTTAAAGCGCCAATGCTCGCTGTGGGCCCTCACGCATGCGCGCTAGCACCGCTCATTTAAAACGGCGAGGCGCCTTAAAGCGCCAATGCTCGCTGTGGGCCCTCACGCATGCGCGCTAGCACCGCTCATTTAAAACGGCGAGGCGCCTTAAAGCGCCAATGCTCGCTGTGGGCCCTCACGCATGCGCGCTAGCACCGCTCATTTAAAACGGCGAGGCGCCTTAAAGCGCCAATGCTCGCTGTGGGCCCCACCATCCCGTAACTGCCCCCCCCCCCCCCCCGATGTCCCGGCCCGCCCCCCCCGGAAAAAGGGAGAAGCGAGAGGCGAAAAAAAACCGGCTTTTATTGGAAAGACTTCGGTGGGGAAGGGCAGAGCCCCCCCCCCCCCAGCCCCAGCGGTGCCCCCAACCACCAGCCCCGGGGAGGGGGGGAGGCAATTGGTGATGGGGGGGGGGCACGGCCACCCCTTGTGCTCAGCTGACGAGACCTAGGAGGAGGAGAAGGGAGTGAGAGTGACTCCCAGCCCCCCCATAGCCCCCCCCAGTCCTTCCCTGGGGGGCAGGGCATGGCTCCCCCCCCCCCCACTGCCCCCCCCCAGGACTCACCCAGGTAGTCGTCCATCAGGGAGCCGATGGCGAACTGGAAGGGGAGGGAAGGGTTAAGCCCGGCATGGGGGGGGGGGGGAAAGACCCTCCCCCCCACTGGTGCCCAAAGCTCCCACCTGGACCCCACCCTCCCCCCCCCGGAACTGGGACCCCCCCCATGGAACTGGGGGACCCCCCCCCCTCCCATGGAACTGGCACCCTTCTGGAGCTGGGGACCCCCCCATGGAACTGGGACCCCCCCCCCATGGAAATGGCACCCCTCTGGAACTGGCGACCCCCCCCCCTCAGAGCTGGGGACCCCCCTGGAGTTGGGGACCCCCCCCCGAAAATCCCCCCCCCCTCACTGACGATGTCATTCTTGTCCACCCGCGTCCCCACGATTTTGAGGCGAATCTCATCATCCTGCTGGATAACGATGTCCTGGTGGAGGGGGGGGGGCACCGTCAGGGGGGGCAGCAGGGACCCCCACCCCACTCAGGACACCCGCCCACTGCGTGGGGAGGGGGAAGTGGGGACACTCCCCCCCCCCCCCAAGGACTCACCTCGTCCACTGTCTTGTAGCAGGGGGGGTTGGAGTTGGGGTCGAATTCCATCTCCGAGGGGATGGACTGGGGGGAAATGGGGGGGTCAGGGGGGGTCCCCAGGGGGAATAGGGGGTCCCCGGGGGGGGCTGGGGGGGGGGACGGACACAGAGGGGACCCTCAAGGGAGGGTCGAGGGGGAGCCCCAAAACGGGGGTTCCCTGGGGGGGGGGGACACGACGACAGGGGGGTTGGGGGGAGCCCTCAAGGGATTTGGGGGATTCCAGGGGGTCCCCAGGTGGGATGGGGGGGTGAGGGGGAGCCCTGGGGGGGTCCCCAGGTGGGATGGGGGGGTTGGGGGGGGCCCCAAGGTGGGGGGGACACAGGGGTATTGAGGGGGGGGGGGAGCCTGAAGTGGAAATGGGGCTGAGCCCTGGGGGGATTCTGGGGGGTGCCCAGGTGGGATGGGGGGGGGGTGGGAGGAGCCACAGGGGGGATCTGGGGGGGCCAGGGGATTTTGGGGGGGGGGTTGGGGGGGGGTATGGTGGGCTCGGGGGGGGACCCCAAGGTGGGGGGGGGGGTGTCCCAGGGGAGCCCAAATGGGGAGGGTGGGGAGGTCAGGGGTGGGGTGCCAGAATCACCCCCCCCCCAGTGCCACTTTGGGGGGGGGTGTCATGGCGTGCCATGTGTGTCGTCCCCCCCCCCCAAAAAAAACCCCTCGCTCACGTGGCGGGAGATGAAGCAGGACATGGGGCCGATCTCGGTGAAGAGCCCGACCTGGACGCAGTGAGGGGGGGACACGACACACACACACACACACACGGTGTCACCGCAGCCCCCCTGGGGGGGGTTGTCGGCCCCCCGCCTCCCCCCCCCCCCCAAAAAAAAAAAAAAAAAAAAAGCGTCACCTTGTTGACCTGGGTGACGACGGCGTCCACCACCTCCCCCTTGAAGGGCCGGAAGACGATGGCTTTGTACTTCACCGGGTAGAGGACGAAGCCGCGACCCGGCTGGATGACGCCGGCGCCGATGTTGTCGATGGTGGTGACGGCGATGACGAAGCCGTACCTGGGGGGGGGGGACACGGTGAGGTGGGGGGGGGGGTGTATGTACAGGTAAGGGGGTGTTATGGGCCTGGGGATGTCGAGGGGAGGGGGTTTAGGGGGTGCTCAGGGGGGGTCTGAGGGTGGTTGGGGGGATCGAAGGGGTGTCTGGGGGGTCCTGGGGGTGCGCGGGGGGGGTTTAAGGGGTGTCTGGGGGGTCCTGGGGGTGCCTGGGGGGGTTTAAGGGGTGTCTGGGGGGTCCTGGGGGTGCGCGGGGGGGGTCCTGGGGGTGCCTGGGGGGGTTTAAAGGGTGTCTGGGGGTGCGCGGGGGGGTCTAAGGGGTGCCTGGGGGGGTTTAAGGGGTGTCTGGGGGGTCCTGGGGGTGCGCGGGGGGGTCTAAGGGGTGCCTGGGGGGGGTCTAAGGGGTGTCTGGGGGTGCGTGGGGGGGTCTAAGGGGTGCCTGGGGGGGTCTAAGGGGTGCCTGGGGGGGTCCTGGGGGTGCGCGGGGGGGGGTTCTAAGGGGTGCCTGGGGGGGTTTAAGGGGTGTCTGGGGGGTCCTGGGGGTGCGCGGGGGGGGTCTAAGGGGTGCCTGGGGGGGTTTAAGGGGTGTCTGGGGGGTCCTGGGGGTGCGCGGGGGGGTCTAAGGGGTGCCTGGGGGGTCCTGGGGGTGCACGGGGGGGTCCTGGGGGTGCCTGGGGGGGTTTAAGGGGTGTCTGGGGGGTCCTGGGGGTGCGCGGGGGGGTCTAAGGGGTGCCTGGGGGGGTCTAAGGGGTGCCTGGGGGGTCCTGGGGGGGTCTAAGGGGTGCCTGGGGGGTCCTGGGGGTGCGCGGGGGGGGTCTGGACGGTGCGCGGGGGGGGTCTTGGGGGATTGAGGGGGATGCCTGGGGGGGGGTCTGGGCATGGTCGGGGGGGCCTGGGGGGATCTAAGTGGTGCCTGGGGGGTCCTGGTGGTACCCAGGGGGGGTCTTGGGGGATCTAGGGGATGTGGGGGGGGGGTCCTGGGGGTGCTTAGGAGGGGTCTGGGGGTGCTTGGGGGGGGGTCTGGGGGTGCCCGGGGGGGTCTTGGGGATACACAGGGGGGGGTCTGGGGGATGCCTGGGGGCATCTAAGGGGTGCCTGGGGGGTCCTGGGGATGCCTGGGGGGGGTCTTGGGGGATTGCGGGGATGCCTGGGGGGGTCTGGGCATGGTCGGGGGGGCCTGGGGGTGCTTGGGGGGATCAAAGGGGGTGCCTGGGGGGGTCCTGGGTGTGCACGGGGGGGGGGGGGCTGGGGGGATCTAGGGGATGTGGGGGGGGTCCTGGGGGTGTTTAGGAGGGGTCTGGGGGTGCTCGGGGGGGGGGGTCTAGGGCTGCTCAGGGGGGGTCTCAGGGTGCTTGGGGGTGCTCAAGGGGGCTCTTGGGGGGGTCTAGAGGGTGTCTGGGGGTGCTCAGGGGATTTAAGGGGTGCTGGGGGGGGTCTGGGGGGGGGGTCTAGGAGTGCCTGGGGGGGTCTGAGGGTGCTCGGGGGGGGTCCGGGGGTGCCCGGGGGGCTCAGGGGGATCCCAGGGCGTTCCTGGGGGTCCCGGGGGGGCCTTGGGGGGGGGTCTGAGGGTGCTCGGGGGGGGTCTAGGAGTGCCTGGGGGGGTCTGAGGGTGCTCGGGGGGGTCTGGGGGTGCCCGGGGGGGGTACCTGGGTCCGCTCGGGGGTGGGACGGGGTGTCCCGAGTGGGGTGGGGGGTGGGTCCCGCGTGTCCCGTTCCCCCCCGCACCCACTTGCC
>CM051559.1:0-42426 GCA_028022735.1 Gypaetus barbatus
CCTCTCCCACCATCTCCCGTGGGTGCCCAAGGGATGTGGGACCACGGCCATGGGCTGTAGGACCTTTCCCCACCATCTCCCGTGGGTGCCCAAGGGATGTGGGACCACCCTGGGGACACATCCATGGGCTGTAGGACCTCTCCCACCATCTCCCGTGGGTGCCCAAGGGATGTGGGACCACCCCGGGGACACAGCTGTGGGTGTGAGACCTCTCCCACCATCTCCCATGGGTGCCCAAGGGATGTGGGACCACCCCGGGGACACATCCATGGGCTGTAGGACCTCTCCCACCATCTCCCGTGGGTGCCCAAGGGATGTGGGACCACCCCAGGGACACAGCTGTGGGTGTGAGACCTCTCCCACCATCTCCTGTGGGGTGTGGGACCATCTCAGGGCCACAGCCGTGGGGCGCGGGCCCTCTGCTAACACCCGCCCGGGCGGGACGGGCCCCGCGTCCACGCACCGACGAAGAGGAGGGTGAAGATGATGACGAGCTGGTAGGCGGCGTGGCCCAGGATGTTCTTCAGCATGGTGCGGGAGATGAGGGGCTTGTTGCGGCCGTAGGGCTTGCGCAGCAGCAGGGCCTCCGTGGGCGGCTCGGTGGCCAGCGCCAGCGAGGCGAAGGTGTCCATGATGAGGTTGACCCACAGCATCTGCACGGCCTTCAGCGGGGAGTCCTGCGGGGCGGTGGGACGCACGGATAACGTCCGTCTCCCGCTCCGTCCCCGCCCCACCGCCCCCCCCTGGCGACCCCCCCCCCCAACCTGGGTGATGCAGGCGCCGGTGAAGGCCACCACCACGGCCACCACGTTGACGGTCAGCTGGAACTGGAGGAACTTGGAGATGCTGTCGTAGACGTTGCGGCCCCACATCACCGCCTTGACGATGCTGGAGAAGTTGTCGTCCGTCAGGATGATGTCGGATGCCTCCTTGGCCACGTCCGTGCCCGCAATACCCTGGGGAGACCCGAAGGTGGGCGAGGAGAAGGGGGGGGGACCCCGAGACAGGGAGGGGGTCGGGGGCTCCAGGGACCCTCCGGGACAGAGATGGGGAAAACTGGGGGACGCCGGGGAGGGAACGAGGAGGTGCCCTGTGATGACAGTCCCCTGAGGGGGTGGAGATGGTTTGGGGGTGCCGGGGACCCCCTGAGGGGGTGGAGAGGGTTTGGGGGTGCCGGGGACCCCCTGAGGGGGGCAGGGAGGGTCTGGGGGTGCCAGGGGCTGCGTTTTGGGGGGTGGGTTACCATGGCGAAGCCCACGTCGGCCTTCTTGAGCGCGGGGCCGTCGTTGGTGCCGTCCCCCGTGACGGCCACCACCTGCCGCTGGTCCCCGACGGTGCTGTCGATGATCCCTGGGGACGGGGCGCGGTGGGGAGCCCGACCGGCCTCTGGGCACCCCCGGCACCCCTCAGCACCCCCTCTGCCCCCTGAACACCCTCCTCGCCCCCCCGAACAAACACCTCCTTTCACCCCAACCACCCCCAGATGCCCTCCTTGCCCCCCAGGTTCCCCCCCTGCACCCCCCTAAATACTCCCCCTTACACCCCAAACGTCCCCCGCGGCACCCCCCGCACCCCACCTTTGACCAGGGTGTGCTTGTCAGTGGGCGACGACCGTGCCAGGACCCGCAGCTTGGGCCAGACCTTATCGAGGCGCTCCTGCTCGATCTGAGGGGGGGCATGGGGGGGGGGTAGTGAGCCCCCCACTGCCCCCAGGACATCCCCCAGCCCCTGCCCCCCAAACTGCGGAGCAGCCCCATGGGGCAGCGTCCCAGTGCTCCCTGTTTGTGTCCGTTCCCCCCCAAGGACCCCAACTCTTACCCAATTCCTCTCCTCCCAGTGCTCCCAGTCAGTCCCAGTGCCCCCCCCCCAGCTCCGTACCTCCCCCTTCTCGTTGCGGATGCGGCGGTTGAACTCCTTCCCCTCCAGGCAGAGCCAGTCCTCGCCGGCCGGCAGGATGCCACACTTGGCCGCGATGGCCCGCGCCGTGTTCAGGTTGTCCCCCGTCACCATCCGCACCGTGATGCCGGCCCGCTGGCACTTCCGGATGGCCTCGGGCACCTGCGGGCAAGCCCGGGCGGTCAGGGACCCCCTGACCACACGTCCCACCCCTGTCCCCCCGGTGTCCCCCGTGTCCTCCCCGTCCTCCGTGCGTCTCCACGTCCCTCTGCAGCCACCCACCGCCCACTCGCTGCGTGTGCCCGTGCCCGCTGCCTCCCCCAGTCCCCACGTCCTCCACGTGTTCCCTGTCGCCTCCGCGTGCCCCGTGTCCCCACGTCCCCCCCCCCATCCCCACGTCCCCCCCTCCCCGAGTCCCCGCACCTCGGGGGCGCACGGGGTCCTCGATGCCGACGACGGCGATGCAGGTGAGCTCACCCACGATGGCGGCCCTCGTCGTCCCAGGGGGGCTCGGGGACGGGGGGGAAGTCACGGAAGGCCAGGACCAAGGTGCGCAGCCCGGCCGCCGCCATCGGTTCCACCACCTTCCGCACCACGTCCTCCCGGTCCCGCGGCCCGAAGGCCCGCGCCTCCCCGCCGACCCCCAGGATGGCACAGCACCTGCGGGCAGTGGGGGGGGGGGGGAGGAGAGCGTCCGTGGCGGGGGATGGACCGGGAGCAGCGGCCCCCAGGTGTCCCCGGCCCCATGAGATGGTGACCCCGGGGTGGGGGGGGAACCCTCAGCACCACAGGAGGATCCTGTGGGGGGTCCCCCAAGCGTCCCCCATCCCCGCTGTGTCCCCAGGGAGGTTTTGGGGCGCAGCCCCCCCCCCCCACCTGCGCAGGAGGATCTCGGAAGCGCCCTTGCTGTAGAGGCGGAAGCCGCCGGCAGGCAGGCGGGTGACGGTGCTCATCGACTTGCGGACGGAGTTGAAGGTGTAGACCTTGTAGAGCCGCT
Source organism: Gypaetus barbatus (assembly GCA_028022735.1). Classification (NCBI taxonomy): domain Eukaryota; kingdom Metazoa; phylum Chordata; class Aves; order Accipitriformes; family Accipitridae; genus Gypaetus; species Gypaetus barbatus. The sequence goes on from CM051559.1 coordinate 2,894, forward strand.
CCTCGGGGACCTGCCGCCCGCACCGCCTCGTAGTCCCGCCGCAGCGCCAGCACCAGCCCCAGCAGCGCGCACTCCGTCTTGTTCCCCACCTGCCGCGGCAGCCCCCCCGCCGTCTCGGGGGGCTGGGGGGCAGGTCGGGGGCAAGGGGGGACAGATACGGGGCGGTTGGGGCGGGTAGGGGGTGAGAGGGGCAGAAACAGGATGGGGGGGGCAAAGAAGGGCCGTCGGGGCAGAAAGCAGAGAGTGGGGTCAAATAGGGGTCCCTGGGGGCGCTGAGTGACCCCCGCGGTGTCTGACACCCCCCCCCAGGGGTCCAGAGCCCCCCAGCTTTGGGCTCAAGCTCCCCCCAAGGGTCTCAGCCCCCCCCTGGGGGGGGTCTCAAAGGTGCCCCGGGCCGTGACGGGGTCCCCCAGGTCCCGTCATCCCCCGCCCTCCCCAGCCCCCCTCACCAGGATCTTGGTGGTGTAGGCGCTGTTGATGGCGATGGCCTGGACGAGGAGGTCGAGGGTGCGGGGGGCGATGCTGGCGGGGTCGGGGGGGGGGGTGCGGAAGTGGGTGTCCCCCAGGAAGGCCTGCACCACCGTCATGCGGTTGGTGGTGAGCGTCCCCGTCTTGTCGGAGCAGATGGCTGTGGCGTTGCCCATCGTCTCGCAGGCGTCCAGGTGACGCACCAGGTTGTTGTCCCGCATCATTTTCTGGGGGGGGGTGGGGGGTGGGAGAGGTGAGAAGGGGGGGGGGGGCGCTGGGGAGGAGTAGGGGGGCACGCAGCAGCACCGCGGGGGTGGGGGAAGGCGAGGGGGGCACGGCAGGAGCAGGGGCGGAGGGCTGGGACGTTTGGGGAGGGGATGGAGGGATGGACAGGCCCAGAGGACGGACGGAGGGACAGAGAGCTCGGAGTGGACAAATGGGCTTGGAGGAGAGATGGAGGGGTGGACGGAGAGACAGAGGGAAGGGCAGACGGACAGAGAAGAGCTTGGAGGAGAGGCAGAGGGCTGGGGAAATGGATGGACGGACATGGAGGACAGACAGGATGGTGGACAGCTGGATGATCTTGGAGCACGGAGAGGAATGGAGAAGACGGACAAAGAGGCTTGGAGAAGGGACAGATGGATGGTCTACGGCCAGACAGACGAGTTTGAGGATGGACGGATGAAGGGATGGGGGACCAGACGGACAGAAGAGCTTGGAAGACAGACAGACAGACAGAGATGGAGAAGATGGGCAGGAACTCGGAGAGCAGAGGACGGATCTGTGGCGGGGTGGAGGAGCTTCGAGGACAGGCGAGCCCGGAGGACAGACAGACGGAGGGGGGCACCGGGAGGGCCTGACCTTGACGGAGTAGGCGAGGGAGATGGTAACGGCCAGCGGCAGCCCCTCGGGGACGGCCACCACCAGGACGGTGACGCCGATGATGAAGAACTTGACCCAGTACTGGACGTAGACGGGGGTGCACTCGGCCAGCCAGGGCCGACCCTCCACCGAAGGTCTCGATGACGAAGTAGAGCACCAGGGATGATCACCGTCACCGCCGACATCACCAGCCCTGCCCGCACACCGCCCTCAGGCACCCGCCGGCGGTGGGGACGTCCCCATCCCCGCCCCGGGGGACCCCGGCGTCCGGGCGCCCACCTGCCTTGCCGATCTGCACGGCCAGCTTGGTGAGCTTGCCCTGCAGCACCGACTTCTCCTTCTTGGGGCCGCTGCTCCGCTTCCGCTCCCGCTCCTCCACGTCCCCCCCCCTCCGCGCTCTTCAGCGGCTGCATCTCCATCGCCACCGCCCCGTCCTGCTTCTTGGCTGGGGACACCGACACGGCTCCGTCGGCGGGGGTGGGGGGCAGGGGGGAAAGGACGGAGGACAGGCACACGGGGGGATCTGGGCGCGTCCCCCCCGCCGCCACCCCCTGCCCTGGCGAGGGACCCCGGCGCACCTTTGCTCTGCAGGTTCTCCACCGCACCGTCCTGGGGCTTCCCTGCAGCAGAAGGACGGACGGCGCCGGCGTCAGACACGGGATGAGACACGAGAGGAAGGGACGGGGTTGGGGACCCCCCGGCACCCCCACATCAACCCAAACCGGGACGAGCCAAGGCCGGAGGAAGGACTCGGCTCCATCCGGGGACACCGAGAGCCCCTGGAGAGGGGTGTGGGTGGGAGGTGATGAACCCTGGGCGCCCAGAGCCCATTAGGAGTCACTCCAGGTTGAGGGAGACCACGTCCGGAGGACCCCAGCCCACCTGGACTCAACAAGGAGTCACTCCGGATTGGGACAGCACCGGGACGGGTGAGCAGAGCCCGTCCCTGGTCAGTCCAGAGCCAATGTGGAGTCGCTCCACTCCCAACCCCCAGGGACACAGGCATGAGGGGACGGAGCCCACGGGGAGGCCGCACACGATAGGGACAGCGGGACGGACATGCTGACAGAGGGAGGGGGGCCGGGCACCCACCTTTCTTCTCCTTCTTCTCCTCCTCCTCCTCCCCGCCGGCGCCCAGCAAGGTGAAGATGATGCCGCTCTGCGAGTTGACCCCCACTGCCGTCACCACCATCTTCCCCGAGCCCTCCATGACGTGGGTGCCTGCGCGGGGAGGCAGGGGGTCACAGCGGGGCTCCCCGGCCCCCCGAACGCTGCCGGCCGCCCCCCCGCCTCACCCGAGAGCAGCATGGGGTCCTTGTCAACCGACTTGCGGACGTGATCGGACCTCCCCCGTCAGCGCGCTCTCGTCGATCTTTCAGGTCGTTGCCTTGGATCAGGATGCCGTCGGCCGGCAGCAGGTCACCTGCGAGGGGAGGCCGCGTCACCCCGGCGTGCCCATCCACCCCGGCGTCGGGGCTGCCAGAGCCCCCGGCACCCCGGCACACCCCTGTCCTCCCCTGGCGCCGTGGCACTCACCGTACTTGACCTGGGCGACGTCGCCCACCACCAGCTCGGCGACGGGGACCTGGGCCTGGCGGCCGTGGCGCACGACGGTGAAGCGCTGCTCCTGCTCGATGCGGCTCTGCAGCCCTCGGAACTGGCGTTCCTTGCTCCAGTCGTTGAAGGCGGTGACGAGGACGACGCAGGCCACCGACAGCAGGATGGCCGCCCCCTCGATCCAGCCCGCCTCCGCCTCCCCCCTCGTCCTCCGTGCCCCCCGAGGCAATGGCCGCAGACTGCGGGGTGGGAGTGGTGTCAGGCCACCAGCGGGGACGGCGGCAGGACACGGGGATGGCATCAGGGTGGGGACACGGGGGACGTGGGGGTGGCATCCGGCCAGGATAGGGACACGGAGGACAGGGGGGGCGACATCAGGCCAGGGTGGGGACAGGGCAATGTGGGGACGTGGCCAAGGGGCAGGACGGAAGGACAGGGACAGAGGGGGACACGGGGGCGGGGTGAGCCAAGGGACGGGGACACAGGGGACATGATGGGACGGGGGACACAGGGGACATGATGGGACGGGGACACGACACAGGGACCAAGGGACGCGATGGGGAAGCGGGGACAGAGTCCCTCCGTCCCCTGCCGCAGGAGGTCCCCCCCCCCCCAGGCTCCCCACCTTTGGCGTCCCCCGAGGCCCCCCCCCACCTTCGGTGTCCCCGCTGGGGGGGGGCGTAGAAGGAGAGCCCCAGGGAGACGACGGCGGCCACCTCGAGGATGATGAGGGTGACATCCTGCAGCGCTTCCCACACCAGCTCCACGAAGGTCTTGGGGCGCTTTGGGGGGATCCAGTTCTGGCCGAAGACCTGGCGCCGCCCGATCCAGCTCCGCCGCCCCCTCCGACAGCCCTGGGGGGGGGGCACCCAGACGCCTGGGTCCCGGCCCCCCCCCCCCCCCCCCCAGCATCGGGGGTCCCACACAGCCCCAGTGTCGTCCCCCCGCTCCTGCTGGGGTGCCCCGGGATCCCGGGGGGTTAGCGAGGTCTCTGGGGGGGCCCTGGAGGACAATGAGGTCCTGGGGGGGTCCCAGGGGATGTGGGGATCTCTGGGGGGGTCCTAGCGAACTCTGGGGGTCTCAGGGGGATAGGCACGTCCCTGGGGGGGACAGAGAGGTCTCCGGGGGGGTCCCTAGAGGGCAGGGAGGACTCGGGGGGGGGTCCCGGGGTGGCGTTACCATCAGTGGGCGAGGTGCGGAGGCGGCGGCAGAGCCCGTGGACATCCCCGTAGGCCTCCTGCACCTTCAGCAGGGCTTCGGCGCCACGCAGCTCCATCAGCGCCCGCAGCTCTGCCAGGCTGCAGCCGAAGCCCCCCCCGGGGCCGGCCTCCCCCGCGCTGTTGGCCAGGTCCCCCATGGCGCCGGCGGCCTGCGGGGACGGGAACATGGAAGGTTGGGGGGGCGTGAAGGGGACGGGGAGCGGGGGCATCGCTGGGGACATGGGATGGGGCTTGGGGACATCATTAGGGGCAAGGGACATTGTTGGGGACGTGGGACACAGCTTGGGGACAGCCCTGATGGCTTGGGGACATCTTCAGAGGCAAGGGACACAGCATACAACTTGGGGACATCGTTAAGGACGAGGGACATCACAGGGGATGTTATCAGGGACGAGGGAGGTCGCTAGGAACGCAGGGCATAACTTGGGGACGTCGTTAGCCACGAGGGATATCGGTAGGGACACAGGACACGACTTGGGAACATCGTTAAGGACGAGGGACATCACGGGGGACGTTATCAGGGACGAGGGAGGTCGCTAGGAACGCAGGGCATAACTTGGGGACGTCGTTAGCCACGAGGGATATCGGTAGGGACACAGGACACGACTTGGGGACATCGTTAAGGACGAGGGACATCACGGGGGACGTTATCAGGGACGAGGGAGGTCGCTAGGAACGCAGGGCATAACTTGGGGACGTCGTTAGCCACGAGGGATATCGGTAGGGACACAGGACACGACTTGGGGACATCGTTAGAAACATGGAACATCATTGGGGCTGGGGGACATCTCTAGGGTCACGGGATGTGACTTGGGGACATCGTTAGGGACACGGGACATTGCTGGGGACATCGTCAGGGTGACGGGACACGACTTGGGGACATTGTTGGGGACACCGCTGGGGACCAGGGGCGCTGCCAGGGGTTTCTCACCTGCTCAGCGGTGACGGGGCCCAGGGGGGGTCATGCCGGGGGGCCCCCCCTGGCTGGTCGCTCGCCCCCGCGGGAGGGCCAGGCCATGGACGGCGCCAGGGTCAGGGGCGGCCGCCCCCCCTGCCCGGGCCACACCTGGGGACACGGCCGTCACCCACGGCCCAGCACGGACCAGTCACTCCCAGTCCGTCACCTCCCTTCCCCAGCAAAGCCCTGCCCCCTCCCTACACACCAGCATTTCCCAGTCCCTCCAGTAACCCCAAGCTGCCTCAGAATAGCCCAGTCCCCCTCAAAACTGTGAGTTCCTCCAGATCTCCCAGTAACTCCCAGTTCCCCCAGCAATCTGTTCCCCCAACAAATCCCTCAGAAATTCCCAGAGCTCCCGATCCCCTCAGCAAATCCCAGTAGCTCCCAGTCCCCCCAGTAACGCCATTCCCCTCAGTTCCCACAGTAATTCCCAGGCTCTGCAGCAGCTCCAAGTAACTCCCAATTCTCTCAGCAAATCCCAGTAGCTCCCAGCGATCCCAGTAACTTGCAGTCTTCTCACATTCTCCTTCCCCAGTTCCCCCAGTAACCCCCAGTACACAATTCCCTCAGTCACTCTCAGGAACTCCAGTTCCCCCAGTAAATCCCAGCAGCTCCCCCTCTTCTTACGTTCTCTCTCCCCAGTTCCTCCAGTAAGTCCCAGTCCATCACACCCTCAGTAAATCCCAGTAACTCCCAGCTGCCCCAATAACCCTTACTCCACAATTCCCTCATTACTCCCAGTAACTCCCAGTCTGCCCAGTAACAGTGAGTCCCACCAGTTCCCCCAGTAACTCCCAGTTCCCCCAGTAACAGCGAGTCCCACCAGTTCCTATAGTAACTCCCAGTCTGCCCGGTAGCTCCCAGTTCCCCCAGTAACAGTGAGCCCCACCAGTTCCCCCAGTAACTCCCAGTTCCCCCAGTGACGGCAAGTCCCACCAGTTCCTATAGTAACTCCCAGTCTGCCCGGTAGCTCCCAGTTCCCCCAGTAACAGTGAGTCCCACCAGTTCCCACAGTAACTCCCAGTTTCCCCAGTAACAGCGAGTCCCACCAGTTTCTATAGTAACTCCCAGTCTGCCCAGTAACAGTGAGTCCCACCAGTTCCCACAGTAACTCCCAGTTCCCCCAGTAACAGTGAGTCCCTCCAGTTTCTGCAGTAACTCCCAGTCTGCCCAGTAGCTTCCTGTTCCCCCAGTAACAGTGAGCCCCACCAGTTCCCCCAGTAACGGCGAGCCCCACCAGTTCCCCCAGTAACTCCCAGTTCCCCCAGTAACGGCGAGTCCCACCAGTTCCTATAGTAACTCCCAGTCTGCCCGGTAGCTCCCAGTTCCCCCAGTAACAGTGAGCCCCACCAGTTCCCCCAGTAACTCCCAGTTCCCCGCAGCCGCCCCCGCTCCCCTCAGGCCGCCCCTCCCTCCGCCCAGGCCCCGCCCCCCGCCGCGCCTGTCCGTCCCGCGGCGGCGGCCAATGACCGGCGGGCGGGGGCGGGGCCAGCGCGGCTCGGCTCCGCCCCCGGCCCTGCGGCGGGCGCGCGAGGACTGCGCCAAAGGGGGGGGCGGGGCGCGCCCCCGGCCCGGCTCTGCCCCCGCAACGGGGGGGGGGGCGGGGGCACGCGCGTGTGCAAGCCCCGCCCCCCCGGGCCCGGCACACGCGTGTGCGTGGGACGGGGGACGCAGACACACGGACACGCGCACGGCGGGCCCCCCTCGCCCCCGCCGCACCGCTCGCCCCCCGCGTGCCGGAGCCCGGGCCCCGGCGCGCTCGCACGCGCGTGAGCTCTCGACGCGCTCGCACGCGCGTGGGCCGCCGGAGCCTCGGCGCGCTCGCACGCGCGCCCGCCCTTGGCGCGCTCGCACGCGTGCGTGCCGCCACTGCCCCGACGCGCTCGCAGGCGCGCCTGCCCTTGACGCCCCTGCACGCGTGCGTGCCTACCGGTACGGCCCGGACACACGCGTCCCCTGGCACGCTTGCACGCGCGCGTGCCACCGGCGCGCCTGTACAGGCGCGCGCCCCAGCCGTCCTTCCACACGCGTGTGCCCTCAGCGCACTGACAGGCACGTGTGCCCGCCGTACCCGTGCACCCCGGCCTGCCCGCACACGCGTGTGCCCACCGGCACACACACGCGTGTGCCCCCCAGCATACGTGTGTGCCCCCAGGAGCCGCGGGGCCCTCCCCCAGGCTGGTGCACACGCGTGTGATCATGCCAACCACCCCCCTGCTCCCCCCCACCGCCGCAGGGCTCCCCGGCAGGGCCCCAGCCCCCCCTTCCCCCCCCCCCAGCACCGGGGACCCCCACCGTGCCCCCCCCAACTCAACACCCGGCCCTGTGCGGTGCCGTGACCCCCCCCCCCCCGAAACGAAGCGACCCCCCCAAAGCGACACCCCCCTCCCCGGCAATGCCCCCACCCCCCCCACCGCCGGCAGCACCGCAGTGCCATAACGGGCCCACCGGGGCGCAGAGCCTGCTGCCCCCCCCACCCCGTGCAATGCACACGGACACCCCCTCCCCGTTTACAGTGCCCCCTCTTTGCAATACACCCCCCCCTTTGCCAGCCAGCCCCCCCCCATTCGCAACGGACCCCCTCCCCCTTTCCAGCGCGCCCCCCCCCCCCCGACTTGCAGCCCCCTCCATTCGCACTGCCCGCCTCCCCCCACGCAGGGCACTCCCTCCCCGTCCCCGGTTCCCCCCTCCCATCCCCGGTTCCCCCCCCGCATACCGGCCCATGGGTCCCGGCGCTGCGGCGGTGCCCGAGGCGCGGCGCGCTGCGGGCCGGGGGGCGGGGCCGGAGGGGCGGGGCTTGGGCGGTGGGGAGGGCGTGGTCACGAAAGACACGCCCCCCTCCCGCGCGCACACACAGGCACAAGCGGGCACGCCCCCTCCTCCGCCGGTAGCTGGCCCCGGGTGTCCCCCGTGGGTGTCCCTCGCGTGTCCCCGGACAGGGACACCCACCCGACCCCCCCCCGCCGCAGCCCCTTGTTCACCAGCACCGGGGGACAGGGGGGACCCTGGGGACGCGGAGGGAGAGTGGGCAGGGGCAGGACGCCTGGGCTCCTTCCTCGGCTGCGGGGTGGGGGGGGGGATGTCCCAGCCACGCCAGATGTCGATCGGGGCCCCAGTAAGACCGGTTTGATTCGGGGAGGGAAAACCAGTTTCCCACCACCTTGAACCGGCCTGGGAGCATGAGGAGCCCAGTGCTCCCAGTCCCTCGAGGAACACGTCCCCTGCATCCCCGCCCGTGTCCCCCCCCGCTCCCACAGGTCGTGTGTATCCCCCCCCCCACGCCGGACCCCTCAGTCCCGTCCCAGGAGGACGGACCCCCAGCGCCCGCTCCTCCACCCCTGCCCCTCTCCTCCTCCGCACCCGGCCCGCACGGGCACCGGGGCCGGACACCGGTCCCACCACGCACGCACCTGGGGGCCGGGCGCTCAGCTGGGCCTCCCCGGCACCGCAGCCTCCACCGGGGCTTCGCCGGCAGCCGCACGGGGCTCCTGCCCGCCGTGGCCGCCATGGTAGGGCTGAGGGAGCCCGGGCCGGGCTCGGTTACCTCAGAGACGGAGAGAAACCCCCGACCGCTCCCCACAACCCTCGGCCCCGGCCGGGCTCCGGGAATAAATGGCGCCCCCTCCCGCCAAGGCTCCCTCAGGCGGCGGGGGCGGGGCCGGGCGCCACTGCCGCCAATCGGAGAGCCTCTTCCCACCACCCCCCCCCCCCCGCTGCTCCCCGCCAATCGCAGTGTGGTGCTCGCGTGATGGGCACGTGCACCCCCCCTTCCCGCCGAAAACGGCGCGCCGCTCCCCCCGCCCCTCCCGCTCCTTCCTGCCAATCAGCGCCGGCGCGCGCGCCCCTCCCGCCTTTTTTAGCCAATCGGATCGCGGCGCCCGCACCACCACCACCACCACCACCACCACCACCACCACCACTACCACCACCACTACCACCAACACCATCACCACGTGGATGCCGCCACGGCCACCGCCCCCCCACCCTTCAGCCAATCAGAGCGCAGCGCTCGCGCGGCAGCCACCTGATCCTGCCACTCCAGACGTTAAAGGCCCGGCGCACGCCATTCCCGCCCTTTTTCAGCCAATCAGAGCGGGCGGACGCCTGTCCTTGTTTCGGTTTGGGTGCAGTTAATTGTCTTGCTAGTAGCTGGTGCAGTGCCGTGTTTTGAGTTCAGCACGAGAAGAACGTCGGTAACACGCTGATGGTTTCAGTTGTTGCCAAGTGGTGTTCAGTCTAAAGTCAAGGATTTTTCAGCTTCTCAAGCCCAGCCAGCAAGAAGGCTGGAGGGGCGCAAGAAGTTGGGAGGGGACACAGCCGGGACAGCTGACCCAAACTGGCCGAAGGGGTATTCCAGACCATGGGACGTCATGCCCACTATATAAACTGGGGGGAGTTGGCCTGGGGGGGGATGGCTGCTCTGGGATTAACTGGGCATCGAACGGCGGGGTGGTGAGCAATTGCATTATGCATCTTTTGTATATTCCAATCCTCTTATCGTTACCGTTCTCATTTTATTAGCATTGCCATTATTAGTTTTTCCTTTTCTGTTCTATTGAGCCGTTCTTACCTCAATCCACGGGTTTTACTGGGTTTTTTCCCCCCGATTCCCTCCCCTGTCCCCCTGGGAGGGGGGAAGCGCCTGAGCGGCCGCACGGCGTTTAGTCGCCAGCTGGGGTCAAACCAGGACAGCGCCCCTCCCACCCTTTTCAGCCAATCAGAGCGCTGGGCGCACACCACCCCCACGTGGCCGCCGCCACCGCCCCCCCGCCCCTTCAGCCAATCAGAGCGCAGCGCTCGCGCAGCGGCCACCTGTTCCCGCCACTCCAGGCGTTAAGGGCTCGGCACGTGCCATTCCTGCCGTTTTTCAGCCAATCAGAGCAGGTGATCGCCACTCCCGCCCTTTTCCGCCAATCAGAGGGCGGCGCTCGAGCGACCCCCCCCACCCCCCCACACACACACTTGCCCCCCCTCCCCCGCGGCCCTTCAGCCAATCAGAGCGCAGCGCTCGCGCGGCGGCCACCTGTTCCCGCCACTCCAGCCGTTAGCGGCTCGGCGCGCGCCGCTCCCGCCGTTTTTCCGCCAATCAGCGCGGGCGCGCGCCGCTCCCGCCCTTTTCCGCCAATCAGGGCGCGGCGCTGGCGGGGACGCCGCGTCACCGCTCCCCTCCCCCCCCGCCGCTGCCACCCGCTCGGCGCGTGCACCCCCTTCCCGCCGCAGCCAATCAGAGGAGGGAGCGCCGCCTCCCCCCGCCCCCTCCCGGCCGGCCAGCGCGCGGCGCTCGCGCCACCAGCACGTGTCCGTGTCCGTGTCCCCGCCCTGCGCGGCACCGCGCTCCCCCCTCCCCTCCCCTCCCCAACCCGCCCCCCTCCGCCAATGGGCGCGGGCGGGGCGTGGCCAGCCGCCGGGCGGCGGTGACGTCTCCTGCCGGTGCGGCCCCGCCCCGCCGCCGCCGCCGCCGCCGCCGCCGTTTGAAATCGCTGACGGCAACGGGAGCCCCCGCCCCTTCTCCCCGTCCGGCGCGCCGGATTGGCCGCCGCCCCTCCCTCGCCCTCTTCTGATTGGCCGCTTGGCGCCGCGGCCCGTCCTCCCGCTCGCCCGCCCCGTCGACGCGGAAGTGCGGTGCCGAGTGCGCCCCGCCCTCCCCGGTGACGTTCCCCCCCCCCCCGTGATTGGAGGAAGCGCGGCGCCGCGACGCGCCTGTTCCGATTGGCCCGGCGTCCGCGGGAACGGGGCGGGGCGGGCGCCCGAGACTGACATCCCCTTCGCCCAGTAGCTGCGCGGCGTGCCGCCGAGGGGCCTCCCTACTGGCTGTCAGCCCGACGGGGGCGGGGCTCGGCGCCCACCTTCGCACCCCGCGGGAAGGGACGCCGTCGTGTCCGCGGGCCTCGGCCCCGGGGGCTGCCGGGACGGTGGGGGTCCCCCCTCCCCCCGCCGCAGAGGTTCATGGGAAGGCGGAGGCCGCCAGGCAGGCCGACACCATTCCGGGGGGTACAAACCTTTATTGGGGGGTGGGAGGGGGCCGGGGGGGGCCCTACGCGGGCGAGACGGAGGAGTTGGAGACGGAGGAGACCTCGGTGCGGGAGGTGGAGACCTCGGAGCCGTCGTCCACCTTCTTCCCAAAGAGCTGCAGGATGCAGTTGCGGAACTGCGGGGCGGGAGGGAGGGGAGAGAAAAGGGCGTGTCAGGGCGGAGGCGGGCGCTGCTGCCCCGCCCCGCCCGCCCCGCGCCGAATCCCGCTCCCCCTGCGCGTCGCCCACCTGCCGGTTCATGAAGACGTAGATGATGGGGTTGTAGATGGTGGCGCTCTTGGCGAAGTAGGCGGGCAGGGCGGCGGCCAGCGGGTGGAAGGCGTAGCCGGGGTTGGCGGCGGCGAAGCAGGCGAAGATGGTGTAGGGCCCCCAGCAGAAGCAATAGGCCACGATCATCACCACCACCATGCGCGACACTTCCTTCTCCGCCTTCTGCGTCGACTCCGATTCCTTCTGCTGGGCGGCCACCTGCGGCCAGGGGAGGGAGGGGGCTCAGGGGGGGGGCGGGAGGGGGCTCCTGGGGGGCTGCAGGGGCCTAGGAGGGGGAGGTGAGCCTCATGGGGGGGTCTATGGGGGGGAGATGGGCTCCAGGGGAGCTCCAAGGGGGGCTGTGGGGGGAGATGGGGGGGCCGCAAGGGAGTGGAGGGGGGGGAGATGGGCTCCAGGGGGGGCTGTAGAGGGTCTGGGGGGGGGGAGATGGGCTCCAGGGGTGCTCCCTCAGGGGCTGCGGGGGTCTGTGGGGGGGAGATGGGCCCCATGGGGGTGTCTAGGGGAGGGAAATGGGCTCCTGGGGGGGTATATGGGGGGGAGATGGGCTGCAGGGGCGCTCCCTGGGCGTCTGTGGCAGGTCTGTGTGGGGAGGTGGGCTGCTCGGGGCTCTCGAGGAGATCTGGGGAGCTCCGTGGGGTGGGGGTGGGCTCCCTGGACGCCCCCCCCCCCCCGCCCCACTCACCGCCCGAATGGCCAGCCAGACTTGGAGGTAGCAGAGGATGATGATGGCGAGGGGGAAGAAGCAGCAGGTGACCATCAGCACCACCATGTAGGACTGCACCCCCGGGTCCGAGCTGCCGCTGAAGACGTCGGGGCCGCAGGACGTCTTCAGCCCGTGGGGCCAGTACCTGGGGGGGGGGGGGGGGGGGGGGGGGGGGCGGGACAGACGTGTGGGGCGAGGGGCCACCGTGGGGCCTGCCTGCCCCCCCCACCTCGTTGCTCCCCGCCCCACCTGCTCCAGCCGAAGATGGGGGGCGCGGTCCAGGCGCAGGACCAGATCCAGGAGAAGAGGATGCCGGCCACCGCCAGCTTCCCGTCGAACTTGATGTTGCCGAAGGGTTTGCAGACGACGAACCACCGCTCCCAGGAGATGATGGCCAACGACCACAGCGCCGTGATGCCTGGGGGGGGGGGATCAGGGGGGCTGCCCCACAGCGTACGGCCCCACGGTGTACGGCCCCGCGGCGCCCGGCTCCGGGGCTCTCGGTGTATCCTCTAGCCCGGCCGGGGCTGCGGCGTGAGGCGCTCGGCCCCCCCCCAGTCCTGCCCCACATCTCGGCCCCATGGCTCTGTGCTGCGGCTCACCCTCCGGCTCCGAGCCCGGCCCTGTCGTCCTGCCCCATGTGGGGGTCTTGGGACCCTCAGCCCTGCCCCACGGCTCCCAGCACCCCGCAGACCCACTCCCCAGCCCTGCCCCACGGCTCCCAGCACCCTCAGCACTCCCCGGGCAGGGGTGTGGGTCTCACCGCAGGCGGAGACGGTGTAGCCCTCGATGATACAGAGCGGGTGGCCCAGGATGAAGTAGCCGGAGATCTGGTTGATGACGCTGATGGTGCTGGCGATGACGGTCTCCCCCAGATCGGCCACCGCCAGGTTGACCAGGATCCAGTTGAGGGGGTGACGCAGCTTCTTGAACTTCCAGGTGGCCACCAGCACCAGCCCGTTGGTGAAGATGGAGGCCACCACCACGAAGATCATCCACAGCGAGGTCAGGTTGTAGACCCACCGCGGGGCGATGTGGTAGTTGGGACCCTCGAAGGGACCTGGGGCGGCGGAAAAAGGTTGGGGGGGGGGAGGGGAGGGCGTCAGCAGTTGCCCCCCATCCCCACCTCCGTCCCCCCGCCACCAACGCCGCCGGCCGGCCGCTCACCGCGGGTGTTGTTGCTGTTGGTGTAGGTGAAGACGCTGTCCCGCGTCGTGTCCTCGTCCTCGTGCCGCCGGCGCGCCGCGAACACCGCCGCCTCCCAGCCCGCCGCCATGCCGCCCAGCCAAGGAAGGAGACCAGGACCTTTGGGGGGTTGGGGGCGGATGTCGGCGCCGGGCTCTGCCGCCCGCCGCCCGCTCCCCGCTTCTTATACCCACCCCCCCGGGATTAGCCCCCCGTCCCCCCCAAAGCCCCCCTGATCCCTTAATTGGGCCGCAGGGATCAGGGGGCCCCCCCCGGCCCGGCCCGGCCTCACCCGCCCGCTTTGCCGAGCAGCCGGGGTGAGCGCTGATTGGGATTGACGCCGAGGGCTAATCCCGTCACCCGCAATTTCCTGACGGTCCGTTTGGCTAACGAGGGCGCCCAGCGGACCCCCCCCACCCCAACCTCCTGCCGCCCCCCAACCGGGGTCTGCGCCCGCGGGGCGTCACCGGCCCCCCGGGACGCGGCCTGGCCGGCGTTCCCACACCCTGCCCCACGGGCGGGCTGACCCCACGCTCTCCTGCCCCACAACGAGGGGAATTGGGGGTCCTTCCTGCCCCACACAGCGGGGTGCTGTGACCCCTTCCTGCCCCACACAGCGGGGTGCTGTGACCCCTTCCTGCCCCATGGTGGGGTGCTGGGCCCCCTCCTGCCCCACATAGCGGGGTGTTGAACCTCCTCCCGCCCCACAGCAAGATGCTGAACCCCCTTTCCCCCCATAGCGGAGCACTAGGCCCCTTCTCACCCCATAGCGGGGTGCTAGGACCCCTTCTGCCCCACGGCGGGGTGCTAGGACCCCCTCCTGCCCCATAGCTGGGTGCTGGGACCCCTCGCGCCCCACGGCGTCGGGGCGCTGACACTCATGGGGCCCGACAGATCGCGGTCATGGGGCCAAGGCGGTTACATCACCGGGGGGGGGCTGTGGCGCGGGGCCAAGTAGGGCACGGGGGGAACGGGGCCGCCCCCCTGACCCCCCCCCAGCACCCTTAAAAATAGCCCGCAGCCTTAATTAGCAATTAGGCCCAGCCAGGAGGGGGGATTAACGAGGGGGGGCCCCAAAGGCGGGGGGCCGTCACCCCGCTCCACCCTGACAGGGGGTCCGCACGGGGTGCTGGGTTTGGGGGTGCTCCCCGGGGGCCCATCGCCCCAAAGGTGCCCCCCAGCCCCGACCCTAATCCTCCCCGGCGCAACTGGGAGCCGCCCCCCCCCCCGCCACCCCTAATCCGGGGATTTTCGGGTCGCCCCGGGGGAGTCCGATTAGGGGGGACACTGGAAATTTTAATCCCCCCGGAGGGGAAAAGGGGGCGCGGCGGTGGTGGCGACGGTGGCGGCAGGGAGAGCAGGGCGCAGCGCGTGGGGTGCGCTGGCGGGGCGCGGGACCCCCGCTTCGGGCGAGGAAGGGGTGGGGGGCTGCCCCATGCCGGGGCTGTGGGGTGGCGGGAGCCCCCCGTGCGAGGCAGGTGGGTGGGGGGGGTCCTATGGGGCCGTCGGTGCCCCCTACTCCCTGTCTCTCTCCCCACAGCGCCCAGGGGGCAGCTGGACCCCGCTGGAGCCAGGACGGGTAAGTGCTGGGGGGCTGGGGGGGGGGCGTGGGGGGCCGCGGGGACGTCACGGGTGCCATAGGGCGGCTGTGGGGATGCCGTGGGGTGCTGTGGGGACACCACAGATGATGTGGGGCACCGTGGGGCGCGTGGGGCCACTGTGGGGCTGCTGTGGGATGCCACGGGCTGTGTGGGGCTGCCGTGGGACACAGTGGGGTGCCGTGGGACACAATGGGGTGCCATGGGACACAATGGGGTGCCGTGGGACACAGTGGGACACAGTGGGGTGCCGTGGGACACAGTGGGGTGCTGTGGGGTGCCGTGGGACACAGTGGGGTGCCGTGGGACACAATGGGACACCCACCCCGGGCTGCCGTGGGTCTGGCGCAGGACACCAGTGGCTGCTGTGGGGTGCCGGGGGCGGATGTTTGGGTGCCACGGGACATGGTGGGGTGCTGTGGGCCTCCGTGGGACACCACGGGCTGCTGTGTGGGGCTGTGGGGCTGCTGTGGGGCACCATGGGGTGCTGTGGGGTGACGTGGGGTTATGTGGGATACAGCGGGCTGCTGTGGGGCACAGTGGGGTGCTGTGAGGTGACGTGGGGCACAATGGGGTGCTGTGGGGCTGCTCTGGGACACTGGGGTGCTGTGGGACCACCATGGGACACCCCGGGCTGCCGTGGGTCTGGCACGGGACACCAGTGGCCACTGTGGGGTGCTGTGGGGACATGGCGGGGTGCTGTGGGGTGCCATGGGACACCACTGGCCACTGCGTGGGGCTGCGAGGCTGCTGTGGGACAAGGTGTGTGCCATGGGGTCTTCGTGGGAGACCGTGGACTGCCGTGGGGCACCATGGGGTGCTGTGGGGCTGCCATGGGGTGCTGTGGAGTGCCGTGGGACACCCCGGGCTGCCGTGGGACACCCCAGGCTGCCGTGGGTCTGGCACGGGACACCAGTGGCCGCTGCGGGGTGCTGTGGGGCTGCCGAGGGATGCCACGGGACATGGTGGGGTGCTGTGGGGTGCCATGGGACACCACTGGCCACTGCGTGGGGCTGCGAGGCTGCTGTGGGACAACGTGTGTGCCGTGGGGTGCCGTGGGGTCTTCGTGGGAGACCATGGACTGCTGTGGAGTGCCGTGGGACACCCCAGGCTGCCGTGGGTCTGGCACAGGACACCAGTGGCCACTGCGGGGTGCTGTGGGGCTGCCGAGGCATGCCACGGGTGGCTGCTTGGGTGCCACGGGACATGGTGGGGTGCTGTGGGGCTGCCGTGGGACACCACGGGCCTCTGTGGGGCTGCTGTGGGACACGATGGGGTGCTGTGGGGCCCGTGTGGGACACCGTGAGCTGCTGTGGGGCTGCCGAGGGACACCACGGGCCACCGTGGAGCGCCATGGGGCTGCCACGGGACTCCACAGGCCGCTGTGGGGTGTCGTGGGGGCATCAGGGGCTGCCGTGGGGCGCGACGGGCCACGGTGAGGCGCCGTGGGTCGCCGTGGGGCCGTGCCCGCCCCGGGCCGTGCGACAGGAATTCCGCTAGTTCTGAACTATTTACGTTGGCAAAAAGCTCACTACTAGCAGAACTCGGCCGCGCGGCCCCCCCGCCGCGGGCCGGCTCGGGGGGGGGGCACGGGGACCCCCCCCACCCCATGCAGAGGCAGAGGCTGCATCTCCAGCGTTTAATGCCGTGGGGTACAGCGGGGCGGGAGGGGGGGGTGTATGTACAACAGGGCAGTGGGGCTGCCCCACGGCGGGCGGACGAGCCACGTGCGCGTCCCCCCCCTCCGGCACCCTGCCGCCCCGGGGAGCCCCACGCCGCCCCGGGGTGGGGGAGGTGTGGGGGGGGGGGGCCGAGCCCACCGTGGGGCGAACGCCGTGGGGCAGAGGCTGCCGTGGGGCGGCCTACGCGGGCGCGACCTGGCTGGAGGAGACGGAGGAGACCTGGGTGGCCTGCGAGGATCCCGAGACGTCGTCCTCGTCCCCGAAGGGGCTCTTCCCGCAGAACACCAGCTTCAGCATGCAGGAGCGGAACTGGGGAGGGCGATGGTGTCACTCCCCCCTGCCGGCGTCCCCCCTGTCACCAGGCATGCTGCCCGGATGTCACTGGGCTCTTACTGGGGGGTCACTGGGGCGTTACTGGGGCATCACCAAGGTGGTCACTGGGGCGTGTTACTGGGGTATCACCGGGGCGTTATTGGGGCGTCACCAGGGGGTCACTGGGGCGTGTTCTTAGGCCATCACTGGTCCCTTACTGGGGTGTCACTGGGGGTTACTGGGGTGTGTTATTGGGGCGTCACCAGGGGGTCACTGGGGGGGGTTACTGGGGGGGGGTTACTGGGGAGTTATTGGGGCGTCACTGGGGTATCACCAGGGGGTCACTGGGGGGGGTTACTGGGGGGGGGTTACTGGGGAGTTATTGGGGCGTCACTGGGGCATCACCAGGGGGTCACTGGGGGGGGTTACTGGGGGGGGGTTACTGGGGAGTTATTGGGGCGTCACTGGGGCATCACCAGGGGGTCACTGGGGGGGGTTACTGGGGTGTTACGGGGGAGTTATTGGGGTGGCACCAGTCACTGGGGGGGGTTACTGGGGGGGGGTTACTGGGGAGTTATTGGGGTGGCACCAGGGGGTCACTGGGGCATGTTCTTAGGCCATCACTGGTCCCTTACTGGGGTGTGTTCTTGGGGTGTCACCAGGGGGTCACTGGGGTATGTTACTGGGCTGTTACTGGGGAGTTATTGGGGTGGCACCAGGGGGTCACTGGGGGGGGTTACTGGGGGGGGTTACTGGGGAGTTATTGGGGTGGCACCAGGGGGTCACTGGGGCATGTTCTTAGGCCATCACTGGTCCCTTACTGGGGTGTGTTATTGGGGTGTCACCAGGGGGTCACTGGGGTATGTTACTGGGGTGTTACTGGGGAGTTATTGGGGTGGCACCAGGGGGTCACTGGGGCATCACCAGGGGGTCACTGGGGAGTTATTGGGGTGTCACCAGGCGGTCACTGGAGCATCACTGGGCCGTGTTACTGGGGTATCACTGGGGTGTCACCAGGGGGTCACTGGGGCGTTATTGGGGCATCACCAGGGGGCCACTGGGGTATGTTACTGGGGGGTCACTGGGGAGTTATTGGGGTGTCACCAGGGGGTCGCTGGAGCATCACTGGGACGTGTTACTGGGGTATCACTGGGGCGTCACCAGGGGGTCACTGGGGCATGTTACTGGGGGGTCACTGGGGAGTTATTGGGGTGTCACCAGGGAGTCGCTGGAGCATCACTGGGACGTGTTACTGGGGTGTCACTGGGGTGTGTCACTGGGGGGTTATTGGGGTGTCACTGGGGCATCACCGGGGGTCACTGGGCTGTGTTACTGGAGCATCACTGGGCCGTGTTACTGGGGTGTCACTGGGGCATCACCGGGGGTCACTGGGCTGTGTTACTGAGCCGTGTTACTGGGGCATCACCGGGACGTTACTGGGGCGTCCCCAGGCGCCATTGCCGGTGCCCCCCCCGCCCCGACACTGGGGTGGGGAGGCCCCCGAGGCCCCTCTAACCCCCGGCCCCCCCGCTGCCGCCGCAGCCCCCACCTGCTTGTTCATGAAGACGTAGATGACGGGGTTGTAGACGGTGGAGGCCTTGGAGAAGACGGAGGGGATGGAGGCCAGCCCCACGTCGAAGGCCTGTCCCCGGTGCGTCACCACCCAGAGGGCGAAGGCCGAGTAGGGGGCCCAGCAGACCAGGAAGCCCAGCACCATCACCACCACCATCTTGGTCACCTCCCGCTCCGCCTTCTGCGTCGTGGCCGACTGCTCCTGCTGCTTCGCCACCTGCGGGGAACGACCGACGGCGCTCGGGGGGCCCCAAGGACCCGTGGGGAACCGCCATCGCTATAGGGTGGCCCCCCCCGGGACCTGCCATCGCTCTAGGGTCCCCTCTGACCCACAGGGAGCCGCCATCGCTATAGGGTCCCCCTGGGGATCGGCCATCTCCATAGGGTCCCCTCCGACCCACGGGGAGCCGCCATCGCTATAGGGTCCCCCCGGGGATCGGCCATCTCCATAGGGTCCCCTCTGACCCACGGGGAGCCGCCATCGCTATAGGGTCCCCCTGGGGATCGGCCATCTCCATAGCGTCCCCTCTGACCCCCAGGGAACTGCCCCAGCTCTAGAGGGTCCCCCTGGGAAACAGCCATCTCTATAGGACCCCCCCTGCCCCCAGGGGAGCAGCCACCCCTCTAGGGTCCCCCCCAAGGAACGACCACCCCTATAGAGTCCCCGCTGTCCCCCCCAACCACCCCGTGGGCGGCTGCTTCCCCTCCCGCCTCCACGTCCCCCCAATAAAGCCAGTGCCTGCGCCCCCTGCCCCGTGTCCTCCTTGGTGGAGGGGGGGGGGATCTGGGGATGGGGGGGGGGGTTACCGCGCGCAGGGTGAGGAGCAGGCGCCCGTAGGAGAAGATGATGATGGCGAGGGGCACGCCGAAGCAGAAGCAGAAGAGGAAGATGACGTAGGACTCGTTGTTCCACTTGTTGTTGGAGGTGTACCAGTCGGGGCCGCAGGAGCACTGCAGCCCCTCGGGGATGTACCTGG
The DNA here is from genome assembly GCA_028022735.1 of Gypaetus barbatus. Taxonomy (NCBI): domain Eukaryota; kingdom Metazoa; phylum Chordata; class Aves; order Accipitriformes; family Accipitridae; genus Gypaetus; species Gypaetus barbatus. Next base: position 22,310 of record CM051559.1, read on the forward strand.
CGGGGGCGGGGGGGGGAGGACACGGTCACGCCTCGCACCGGCTGCCTCCCGCGCCCCCCCTCCCATCTTCCCCCAAATCCCGGGGAACCCCCAGACCTGCTCCAGCCGAAGAGCGGGGGCACGGAGGCGACGAGGCCGAAGATCCAGGTGGCGGCGCAGCCCAGGACGGCGTGGCTGCCCCGGAAGGTGAAGTTGCCCAGGGGCTTGCAGATCACCAGGAACCGCTCGAAGGCCACCACCGCCAGCGACCAGAGGCTCACCATGCCTGGGGGGGGCGGGCGGACAGAGAGGACGCCGCTGCCCCGTGCCACCCACCCCACCCGGCCCTGGGACGCAGGGGGTCCCGCCGCCACCACGCGCCGGGTCCCGCACACCCGACGGCCCTGTGGCCGATGTGCCCATGCCACGGTGTCCCTGTACTTCGCGTCCCCTCACACCCGACGTCCCCATGTCCTCATCTCCCCAACGTCCCCATGCCTTGGTGTCCCTCTGCCCCATGTCCCACACACCTGATGTCCCCATGTCCGACGTCCCCAGGACCCAGTGTCCCTCTACCGCGTGTCCCATAACCCCAACATCCCCAACGCCCTGGTGTCCTTCTGCCCCGTGTCCCACTCGCCCGACGTCCCCACACCCCAGTGTCCCGCACACCCAACGTCCCCACACTCTCGTGTCCTTCTGCTCCGCGTCCTACACACCCAACGTCCCCAAGCCCTGGTGTCCTTCTGCCCCACGTCCCACTCGCCCGACGTCCCCACGCCCAACGCCCCCCGCTCCCTGGTGTCCCGCACACCTGACGTCCCCGTGCCCGACATCCTCACGCTCCACGTCCCCCCCACACCCGACGTCCCCCCCCTCCCCGCCACGGTGTGTCCCCGTCCCCGTCTACCTCCGAGGGTGGCGGCGAAGCCCTCGATCTTGCAGGCGGTGGGCCCCAGGGCGAAGTACATCTGGGAGAAGCTGTAGAAGGCGGTGGTGGAGCCGACGCAGATGACCAGCAGGTTGGAGACGGCCAGGTTGACCAGGATGTAGTTGAGGTGGGAGCGCAGCTTCTTGTACTTGGCGGTGCAGAAGATGGTGAGGGTGTTGATGGGCACCCCCAGGGCGATCAGCATGAACATGAAGGCCGACATCCCCATGAAGACCCCGGGGCTGCCCAGGTGGGTCTGGGGCACCAGGAAGGGGCTCAGCGCCGTCAGGTTGGGGGTGTCCAGGGCCATGGGGATGTAGAAGTCCTCCGGGAGCTCCTCCCGGCCCTCCCGCGACTTCTGCATGGCGGCGGGGACAGACGGGCGGGCGGGCGGACGCGGAGGGGTGCGGGCCAGGGGGGCAGCCGGCGGGACCCTTTATAGGGAGGGGGGCGGATGGGGCCGGACCCCCCCCAGCCCCCTAATCGGGGCTAACGCCACAAAGCGCGGCTGAGCTCGGCTTATCCGACGGGCGGGCGCTGGCCAAGCCGGGCTTACCCACCCGCCAAGCCGCTTTTGGGGCGACTAATCGCCCCCGAGCCCTGATTAGCGGGTTGGGGGGATCAGGGGGTATCAGACCCCCCCCCAAAGGCTTAACTAGCTCCTGCTGCGGAGGGCGGGGCCCCCCCGGGACCCTCTGCGCCCCCAAACCGCCCCCGCGGGCAGCCAGCACCCCGAAACCCCTCCTGGCTGCCCTGCTCCTGCCCACGGCCCCAAACTGCACCCCAAAACTCTCCTGAGACCACCCTGTGCCCCCAGACTGCTCCGATTCCTACCTGCACCCCAACCCCCTGCCCCGAGACCACCCTCCAGCCCGAAACTGCCCTGACTCCTACCTGCACCCCAAAACTGCACCCCTGGTACTCTGCACCCCAACTCCCCTCACCAGCCCTTCTGCACCCCCAAACCTCCCTGACTCCTACCTGCACCCCCAAACTCTCCTGATTCCTACCTGTACCCAAAACCCCCCCGAGACCACCCTGTACCCCCAAACTGTCCTAATCCCTACCTGCACCCCAAAACCCCTCCACAGCCCCCCACTCCCACCCCGCACCCCAAAACCCCTCCTGAGGGCCCACTCCCACCCTGCACCCCCAAAGCTCCTGGACTCCTACCCACACCCTAAATGCCTCCCAAGCCCCCCAGCACCCCCCCCAATCCCCCCCCAGTGGGTGCTGGGGTCCCTGCTGACCCCCTGGGTCATCCGCCCACCGCCATGGGTTCCTGGGGACAGTGGGGGGTCATGGTCCCCTCCGGGGGGTGCAGGGGGACTACATGTCCCAGCATGCCTTGCAGGGGGGGGGTGTCAACACCCCCCCCCCCCAGCACCCAGGGGTGTCAGGGGTGAGCATCCCCTTAATCCCGGCAGGGTGTTAACGAGGCCGATCACCTCGGCCGGGGATTAGGGCTAAATCGGGACCGGAGCTGACACGATTACGGCCCCGCTCTGGGGGGCGGCGGGGGAGCCCCCCACTACGGGGGGGGACACCCCAGGCAGGGGACTGTCAGGCAGACCGACCCGCGGACACAGCGGTGGCACAGGGAGAACCACGCGCCCCCTCGGGTCGTCTCCTTTTGGCACCGGGCTGGGGGCTGCCCCATGGTGGGGGGCTGGGGGGGGGGGGCGGATTAGTGCTCAAGCCCCACTCATCCCCTGCTGCTGTGATGGCGGGGGCGGGGGGGGAGTCCCACGGCCCCCGCTCCCCTCCCTGGGCTATAGTCCCCCCAGTGAGGGCCGCGAGGTGGCCACGGTGGCCCTGTGTGGTGCCCATATGGTGGTGGGGGAGGCTGTGGGACCCCCCCCCAGGCAGGCAGGAGCCTGGGAGACTTACCCAGAGCCGTGGGTCAGGGTGGGTGGGCACAGTGCCCCGAGCAGGCGGCTGCGGGGGGACGTGGGGGGCAACTGGGGTGGCTGCCATGGGGGGGGTGGTGTGTGTGTGTGTGTCGGGGGGCCCTCCTGGGGGGGTGTCAGGCAGCTGGGGTACCTGGGGGGCTGCTGAGGCACCTGAGGTACCCGGCAGGTGGTTGGGGTACCCTAAGGCACGCTGGGGTCCCCTGAGGTACCAAGGGGGGCTGCTGAGGTACCCAGGGGTCCCTTGAAGTACCCGGGGGGGGGGCTGCTGAGGTATCGGGGGGTGGCTGAGGTACCCGTGGTGAGGGGCAGCTGGGGTCCCCTGAGGAGAAGCTAAGGTACCTGAGGTACCGGGAGGGGGGTCCCTTAAAGTACCCGGGGGGGGGGGAGCAGCTGAGGTACCTGAGGGGCAGTTGGGGTCCCCTGAGGAGCTGCTGAGGTACCCAGGGGTCCCCTGAGGTACCGGGGGGCAGCTGTAGTACCCGTGAGGTACCTGAGGTACCGGGGGGGGGGGCGGTTGGGGGTACCCTAAGACACCCGGGGGTCCCCTGAGGTGTCTGGGTTGGGGGGGGTAGGGGTCCCCTGAAGCACCGGGGAGCGTGTGGGGGGGGCCAGGGCGGGAACCTCGGGGGCAGCCGGGGCACCTGAGGGGGAACTACCCGAGGCACCCGGCGGGCCCGCTGTGAGGTACCTGAGGTACCGGGGGGGGGGGGGGGGAAGGCGGGTGTTGGGGGGTGTGTGTGTCCCCCCGCCCGCGGGGCTGAGGGAGGGCGCGGGGCGGGGCGGTGGCTGCCGGGGACCGTTAACGGCCGTTGGATTTCAAACCCCTTCGCAGTCCGGAGGAAAAGGAGGGGGGGGGGGAGGGAGGAGGAGGAGGAGGAGGAGGAGGAGGGAGAGCGACCGCTTCCCGCCCCCTTTGGGGGCCGTGACGGGCGGCGCCGTCGGCCAATGAGAGCCCGGCGTCCCGGCGCGGGCCCAACGGGCGGCCGCGCGCGCTTCGGCGGCCCCGCCCCCTTTGGAACGTTGTAACTGACAGCGCTTCCCGCCAATTCCAACGGCCGCCGGGAGCGCGCCGGCCCCGCCTCCGGGGGGAAGCCTCCGGCCAATCGCCGGCCTCCGTCTCCCTGAGCGGCGGGCAGAACGGCCAATGGGCTCGCGGGCGGGGCGGGGCGCGGGCCGCTCCGGGTTTCCTCTCCGGCTCGGTTTGGGCCCCCCCCCCCCCCCTTCTCACACGCGCTCCCTCCCTCTCCCCCCCCGCCCCCCCCCCGCTTCGCGTCCCCCCCCCCTTCTCTCCCCCCCCCCCCCCCCCCCCCCGCCGCGGGTTTCTTCGCTGCGAAGAAAATGGCGGCGGCGCCGAGCGGAGACGAGGAGAGGCTGTGAGTGACCGGCGGGGCGGGCGGGGCGGCGGCGGGGACGGGGGGGGGCGGGGGGCGGCGGCGGCGGAGACGGGGGGGGGGGAACGGAGGGGGGAGGGGGAGGGAGGGCGGGGGGTCCCGCCGCTGGTTTTCCCGCGCGCGCGCGGGGCGCGAGGACGACCCCCCCCCCCACCACACACCCCCCCCCCCCCCGGTGTTGCGCGCGCCCGGGCGGGAACGGGAACGGGAACGGGGAGGGGGGGCGGTTTTGGGGAGGGGGGGGGGGGTGTGTGTGTGCGCGCGCTGCGAGTGCGTCACTAACGGCCGCGGCCCCCCCCCCGGTGTGGGGACCCCCCCCACACCCCCTCCCCGGTGCGACCTGAATGAGGGACCCCCCCCAAATGGGGGTGTCCCCCCCCCCCCACTCCCCAGGGTGTACCCCGAAGGAGAGACACCCCCCCACCCCCCCCCGGCGGGTCACAAAACAGGGACCCCCCGGTGCACCCCGAAATGCCCCCCCCACCCCAAAAAAACCCCATGACCTCCCCCCGGGCTTGCCCCGCTCACACCGACCCCTCACTGCGCCCCGAATTACCCCGAGTTACCTCAAAACCCAGCACTCGGGCTGTGCCCCGAAAAACACCGAATTACCCCAAACTACCCCCAATTACCCCCAACCGCCACGCTCGCGCTGCGCCCCAAAACGGCCCGAACGAGCCCAAAATACGGCGCACGCGCTGCGCCCCAAAACAGCCTGAACGAGCCCAAAATACGGCGCTCACGCCGCGCCCCAAAGTACCCCCAATGAGCCCAAAACACGGCGCTCGCACTGCGCCTCAAAATACCCCGAATTGCCCCGAAATACGGCGCTTGCCCTGCGCCTCAAAATACCCGGAATTACCCCCAAACACGGCGCTCACGCTGTGCCCGGAATTACCCCAAAGGACAGCGCTCACGCTGCACCCCAAAATACCCCGAATTAGCCCAAAACACGGCGCTCACACCAACCCCTCGGCGTGCTCCGAAATACCCCCAAATCCCCCAAAGCGCGGCGCTCACGCTACGCCCCGAAACACCCCGAATTACCCCAAAACGTGCCGCGCGGCCCCGTCCGGCGGCCGCCGTCGAGCCCCAGCACCGCGCCCTCGTGCCGAGCTCGCCGTTGGCGTCCGCTCCTCGCCGGCAGCTCCCGCCCGCGCCGACCCCCATGGCCTCCTCCGAACCGCTGCTGGCGCCCCGAGACACCGGCGGGCGCGCCGGCCCCTCCGACACGGGTGGGTGACGCTGCGCCGACACTGGGTCCTGCCGATGCCGACCCCCTTCGCCGCCCAGCCGAAACGCCACGCTCCGCCAGCAGCGTCCCGCTCGTGCCGACCTCCTCCTCGCTCGCGCCATCGCCCGCGACGGCGCTCTCGCCGCCTCCCGCCACACCGCGCTCGCTGTGACCCCGTCGACGCGGCGAGGAGCGTCGCTGCCGTCCTGCTGGCGACGGCCCTTTCGGCGGGACCCCGGCGCTGTATGGTGAGCGTGGCCAGGCTGACGCCTTCGGTACCGTCCCGGGCATCCCGCGAACGCTGACACCGGATTTAGCTGCGGTGCTGGCCGGCTCCGGCTAACGCCAAGCGTCCCACCGGCGCCGATCCCCTCGGCGTCACCCCACATCCTTCGCCTCTGTCTCGCTGGTGGTGGGCACCGACCCGCGCCGGGGTGGTCTCGGTTCTGCGGCTCGATTCCACTGGCGCCGTCAGAGCGGGGAGAAGCTCTCCGGGGCCACGGTGCCATTGGAAAACCAAACCCCGCGGCGCTGCGCCTGCACGGCAGTCCCCTGTCCGCCAGCACCGCCGCGACCCCGGCTCGGCCAGGGCGGGAGATTCATCACCGCGATGTTGTTTTTTCCCCGGCGATCGTTACGCTAACAAGATCCGACCTTCCCCCGGCGCCAGGGAGCCGCACTGGACCCCCGACGTCGCCCCGGCCCCGGGGGTTTCGGCATCGCACCGCCGTGGGACAGCACCAGGCGTGCGGGCTGGCTTCCCAGTGGGTTTTTTTTGGCTGCCCGGAGTTCCCCCTCACCGCAAGCTGGGGGTCCCGCGGGAGCTGTGGCCGCCGGGGGGGTCTCACCGGCGGGTTCCCCGTCCCCTCCACCCCGCTTCCCCTTTTCCCCAAAGTTCGGCGTCAGTGCTGCCGGCGCCCTCCCCTGCCGCTCCCCTTCCCGCCTTTTCGGCGAGCGCTCGCCGCGACCTTTGGCAATCCGGCGCGCGGGGGGAGCCCCGTGCCGGGCTGGCTGTGCCGGGCTGGCCTGCGCACCGGTGCTGCTGGGGCAGGGGAGGGGGGTTCTGGCCGTCCCCCCGCCTCCACCGCCGTCCCCCCGTGCGGCTCCCGGCTCCGCCAGCGGCTGAGGGAGCCGGTGCCCGTATCCAGTGCGACACACGGCCTCCTGATTAGCGCCGGGCCTCGTTAGTGACACACAGGGGCCATTCTTTGACGAGCGGGGGCGGGCGGTGGCAGGGGGGGTGGGGGGGCCGGCATGGGGGGGCTCCTAATCCCTGCTCTCCAATTGCCGCCGTGCATCCCGCTGCTGGACAAACCCAGTGCCGGCCTTTCCCCGCCGGCTGCCCGGGAGGGACGGGGATGGGGGGGGTGGCGGCGGCACCACCATGGCCCCCCCCAGCACCATGGGGACCCTGTGAGCCACCCAACGCCTGCGTGAGACCCTCCGGGGGGGTTATTCGGGGCTGCATTCGCCCGACCTGTGCCATCCTGGTGTGGGAAACGGGGCGCTGGCGCTAACGAGCCCTTAATTTCCTGCCAGACCCCCCTTTGCGTCCCGGGGGGGCGTTGCGTCCCCCGCAGCCTCACCTTCTCTGCTCTTTCCTTGCCAGGAGGGGACCCCCATGCCGGGCGGGGCCGACAGCACCGGATGGCGTTTGCCGGCGGGGAAGCAAGGACGGCGGCGCGGGGGAAAGCAGGGGGTCCCCGCCACGGCCCCCGGGGACGCGGCGTCCCCAGGAGGAGCCTCGCACCCCGAAAATGCTTGGTGGGAGGACGGTGGCACCCCAGGGGCTGCCGGGCTTTGCCAAGAGCCTGCGCCCGCTGAGGGGACGGCAGCCACGTCCCTGAGGGACCCCACAGGGGCACCGGCAGGTCCCCCGGCACCGAGCCACGCGCCAAGGGGTGCCGCCAGCATGGGGGTCCCGGGGGTCCGGCAGCGATCGCGCGCGGGGCCCGAGCGCCACCGTGTGCCGGCCGGCAGCGCGGCGTGACCGCGGTGCCCCCTGCGCCGAAACCCCCCTTCTCCAGCGGGGCGTGAGCAGCGGGGGGGCAGGCGCCGGGGGCCGTGCGCAGCCCACCAGGGCTATATTTAGCCGCAGATGCGCTGGTCACTCTCCGGCGGGGACGCTGGACCCTCGCCCTCCCGCAGCCGTGGCCCCGCCGGGACAGAGGCCTCGGGGACACCCCGGCTTTTCGGGTGGGTGTCTTGCCTCGCCAGCGTCCTCTGTCCCCAGGGCTGACCCCCGTCCACGGCCGCCGCCGCCGCCCTGGGAGGTTCCCCCGGCGTTTCGCCTCGCCGTTTATTTACCGAGACTTTGATTTTTTTATTTTTTTTTTTTTTTTCCCCGCAGCCGTAATTACAGCCCCGCGCGGAGCCGCCTCTCCTCCCCCTCCGCTCGCTCCTCCTCCGCTCCCCTTGCCGGCCTGCCGGCGAGCCTTCGCCGGCCGGACCCATCCTTCGCCGGCCGGACCACGGCTCTGGCGCCTGCCCGCCGCGCTTTGCCCAATTCCCCGCTGTTTATCCCCGTCACCGCCCGGGAGGCGACGGTTTTGGCACTGATTTTTCGGGGAGACGCCGTGGCGTGGAGCGGTGTCCGTCAGAGGAGCCTCCGTCTGTCCGTCCGTCCATCGGAATCCGCGGCTCCCTCCCGGTGCTGACCGCTCTGTGTGTTTGCAGGGAGGAGAAGTCGGAGGAGAACCTACAGGGGCTGAAGGAGCGGCCCCCCCAAGGCCAAGAAGGTGAAGAAGGAGCGGAAGGAGGAGAGGCAGCAGCAGCAGCAGCATGAGCCGGCGCAGCCCTCCGCCGAGCCGGCCGAAGCTGGCAAAGCCGAGACCTCGGAGGGCGCCGGGACGGCGCCGGCGGCGCCGGAGGCTTCGGCTTCCCCCAAGCAGCGTCGCTCCATCATCCGGGACCGGGGTCCCATGTACGACGACCCCACGCTGCCCGAGGGCTGGACCCGCAAGCTGAAGCAGAGGAAATCGGGTCGCTCCGCCGGCAAATACGACGTCTACCTGATCAAGTGAGTGCCGGGAGGGCGGCGGGAGGGGGGTCCCACCGCCCGCGCCCCCCCTGACTCCTTCTCTTCCCCCTCCCCTACCTCCAGCCCGCAGGGAAAAGCCTTCCGCTCCAAGGTGGAGCTGATCGCCTACTTCGAAAAGGTAGGAGACACCTCCCTGGACCCCAACGACTTCGACTTCACCGTCACCGGCCGGGGCAGCCCCTCCCGGCGGGAGCAGCGACCCCCCAAGAAACCCAAATCCCCCAAGGGCCCCGGGACGGGCCGCGGCCGGGGCCGCCCCAAGGGCAGCGGGGCGGCCAAGCCCAAGACGGCGGCCTCGGAGGGCGTGCAGGTGAAGCGGGTGATCGAGAAGAGCTCCGGCAAGCTGCTGGTGAAAATGCCCTTCCAACCGGGGCAGCCGGGGGCCCGCGCCGAGGCGGGGACGGCCACCCACCTCGGCCCAGGTCCTGGCCGTCAAGCGTCCCGGGCGGGAAGCGGAAATCGGAGCCGGATAGCCAGGCCGTCCCCAAAAAACGGGGACGGAAACCGGCGGGAGCGACGGGGACGGGCGGCCCGGCGGGAGCCGCGCCGGAGGCCAAGAAGAAGGCGGCCGCCCCGCCGGCGGTGCAGGAGACGGTGCTGCCCATCAAGAAACGGAAGACGCGGGAGACGGTGGTCCTGGAGGCGCGGGAGGCCGCCAAGCCCCCCCCGCCGCCCCCCGAGCGCGGCCCCAAGGGACCCAGGAGCGCCCGCAGCCCCGGCCGTCGCAGCAAGGAGGGGCAGCCCCAAGGGCCGCGGCGCCGCGCCGGCGCCGGCGCCGCCGCCGCCCGGCAAGAAGGAACGGGGGGCTTCGCCGCCACCGCCGCCCCCCCCGAGCCCCCCGCCAGCCCCAAGGACAGCGCCAGCCCCCCCCCCCGCCGGCTCAGGACTTCAGCGGGAAGGGGTGCTCGGAGGAACGGGGGGGCCCGGCGGCCCCCGATGGCTGCGCCAAGGAGCCGGCTAAGACTCACCCCCCCCCGCCGCCGCCCCCGCCGCCCTACAAACACCGAGGGGAGGCCGAGCACAAAGACACTGCCTCCTCCTCCTCCTCTTCCTCCTCCTCCTCCTCTTCCTCCTCCTCCTCGTCGTCGGCGGCGGCCCCCCCCCCTCCCAGCGCCTCCGTGCCGCGGCCCCCCCGGCCGGGAGGAGACGGTCGACACCAGGACGCCTGTCCCCGAGCGGGTCAGCTGACTGTGAGCGCGCCCCGCGGGCGGACAGACCGACGGACGGATGGACGGGACCCCCCCCGCCACCGGCATCCCCCCCTCTCCCCCCTCCATCTCCCCCGCCCCCCCCAACCCCCGCGCACGCAGGCAGCCACACGCACACCCTCTCGCACACCCCGACCCCCGCAGACCCCCCGACCCCCCCCCCCCCCCCCCCCGTTTTTATTACCGAAAAGCACAGCGAGGGGTGCGGAGCCCCCCCCGCCGGGGGCCCCCCCCCCACTTTGCACTTTCGTCTCTAGAAAGGGGGGTGGGGTGTCCCTGGACCCCCCCCCGAGGCCAGGCTGGGGCGGGGGGTTGGGGGGGGTCCGGGGGCGGGTGTCTGCCCCCCCCCCCCCCCCCCCCGTCGCCGCTTTACTGTTCTTCCAGTTTTTTGTTCCACGTTTTTAGCCTATAGGGAACCATTTGCACTAAGGGGGCTGGCGGGGGGGGGGGAACTGGGGGATCCCGCCTCCGTCCAATGGGGAGGGGCTCTGCCGGGGGGGGGGCGGGATCCGGTCTGGAGGAGGATTGAGGCTGGAGCCAATCATGAGCGGCTTGGTGGGGTGGGGGATCCAGCGTTGAGCCAATCAGGAGGGGTGTTCTGTTGGGGTGGGATCCAGTCTCGAGCCAATCGGGGAGTGACTCTGGGTTGGGTTGGGATCTGGTGTCGAGCCAATCAGCAGCTTTCAATTTGTTTGGGGTCCAGTGTTGAGCCAATCAGGAGTGGCGCTCAGTAGGGGTGGGATCCGGTCTTGGCCAATCGAGAGCGGCTCTCTGTTGGAGCGGGATCTGGTCTCGAGCCAATCGGGAGCGGCTTTGAATTTCGTTTGGGATCCAGTGTTGAGCCAATCAGGAGTGGCGCTCAGTAGGGGTGGGATCTGGTCTCGAGCCAGTCGGGAGCGGCTTTGAATTTCGTTTGGGATCCAGTGTTGAGCCAATCAGGAGTGGCGCTCAGTTGGAGCGGGATCTGGTCTCGAGCCAATCGGGAGCGGCTTTGAATTTCCTTGGGGATCCAGTGTTGAGCCAATCAGGAGGGGCGCTCAGTAGGGGTGGGATCTGGTCTCGAGCCAATCGGGAGTGACTCAGCGTGGAGGCGGGAAGAGGTCTCCAGCCAATGGGGAGCACCAGGCGGCTGGAGGGGATCGGGTGCCCGGCCAATCCGGAGGGACTCTGGGGGCGGGGGGCGGGGGGGAACACACGACACAAAATGGGTGTGGGTCTGATTCTAGGTCACTCCAGATTGAGGCGGGCTCGAGTCTGGAGCCAGTCGGGAGTGGGAATCGGTGTGGATCGGGTGGGGCCGGATGTGGTCTGACCAGGAGTGGCTCCGCCTGGGCGGGGAGGAGATCCCGTGTCCGGTTGGGGGTGGGATCTGGTCGCGGTGCGATGGGGCCGGGGCCGGATCCAGCCCCCGTCCAAGCAGGAATAACTCTGGGTTGGGATGGGATCCGGCCATGATCCCAATCGGGAGTGGCTTTGGATTGGAGGGGCGGATCCGGTCTCCATCCAGTGGGGAGTCATGCCGGATTGGGGTGGGATCCGGTCTCGACCCAATCGGGAGTCCTTCTGGGTTGGGCTGGGACCTGGTCCCGGTCCAGTCGGGAGGGACTCCGGCTTGGGGCGGGATCCAGTGTGGAGCCAACCAGGAGAGGCTGTGACTGCGGGGTGGGATCCGGTCTGGAGCCAATGAGGAGTGACTGTGGGACAGGGCGGGATCCAGTGTGGAGCCAATCAGGAGAGGCTGTGACTGCGGGGTGGGATCCGGTCTGGAGCCAATCAGGCGGCAGCATGGCTTGGGGCGGCAGCCCATTGCCCCCATGGGGAGGTGACCCCCCGGGGGGGGGGGATCCGATCTCCGTCCCCTGGCCCGTGCGTGTCCCCTTCCGGGGGGGGGGGGGGTGTCCCCGTCCTGCACTTTACCGGCCCTGGGGGCGGGGGGGGGGTCGCTTCTTGGGCCCCCCCAGCACTGCCCACCCCCCCCGTTCTTCCAGCCCCCCCGGGACTGTTAGCGCTTGGCCCCCCCGCGGGCCCCGGCTCCTCATGGCAATAACGGGGGGGGGGCGGTGGTCAGCCCCGCGGGCCAAAAACACGGAGAAAAGAGCAAAAAGGAGCGGGGGAGCCGGGGAAGGGGGGGGGATCCGGTGGGGGGATCCGGCGGGATTGGGGGGGGCGCGGAGCCGCCGGGGGGGTGGGGCGACCCCGCACCTATTTATTATCTCTAGTCGCGCGAGGAGACGTTTGCCTTATAAATTTACAAGAAAAACCCCCTCGGCTGTCGATTCTTCTTGGGGGGGTCCGCGGCGGCCGCCGCCCGCCCCCTTGCCCCGGGGGGGGATCCCCTGCGCCCCCCCGCCCCGCCCCGCGGGGCTCTGTGTCTGTGCTGGAGTGATCTATAAATCTGTGTACACCCAACGCCTCCCCGCCTCTGACGCTTTCATTCGGGCTCGCTCCGGCGCCGGATCGTCCCCCCCCGCTCCCTCCCCATGTCCCCTCGGCCGCCAGGGGAGGGTGGGGGGGTCCCAGATCACTCCGCGGGGCGGGGGGGGGGGGGGCTCGGCAGATTCCGGATCGCTCAGCGGCGGGGGGGGGTGCCGTGGTGGTGGATCCCAGGTCTCTCCACAAGGTGACGGCGGGATTCCGACCTCTCCTCAGGCCGACAGTGGATCCCCGAACCCCCCGCACGGCGCCGGGGCTGGTGGATCCCGGGTCTCCCCGGGTGACGTCGGCGGATCCTGGGTGGCCTCACTGGATCCCGGGTCTCCCCGGGTGACGTCGGCGGGTCCTGGGTGACCTCACTGGCTCCCGGGTCTCCCCGGGTGACGTCGGCGGGTCCTGGGTGACCTCACTGGCTCCCGGGTCTCCCCGGGTGACGTCGGCGGGTCCTGGGTGACCTCACTGGCTCCCGGGTCTCCCCGGGTGACGTCGGCGGGTCCTGGGTGGCCTCACTGGCTCCCGGCTCTCCCCGGGTGACGTCGGCGGGTCCTGGGTGGCCTCACTGGCTCCCGGGTCTCTCCAGGTGATGTCAGCGGATGCGGGTCTCCCTGGGTGATGTAAGCAGATCCCGGATCTCCCTGGGTGACGTCAGCGGATCTCCCCGGGTGACCTCCCTGGATCCCGCGTCTCTCCCCGCCCCCTCCTGAAGCGTCCCCGGTGCCCTGGCAGCTGTGGCATCACGGCTGCGACGTCACACGCACCCCCCCTCCCCATCCCTCCTTGCCGACGTCATCGCCTTGATGATGTCATCGCAGGGAAGCGGGCCTGGGAACGGAGGCCGGCCGCGCAGCCCCGCCCCTTGCGGTCAGGCTCCGCCCCTTCCCCTCCGGCCCCGCCCCCGGCGCCCGGTCTCAAAGCAGGGCGGCGGTTCCGCCACGCTCAACATGGCGCCCGTATCCCCGGCAGCAGCGCGGCTGTGTGCGCGCGGAGGGGTTGGGCGGGTCACTTCCGCCACGCGGGAGATGGCGGCGCGGGCGGGCCGGTGCGCGCCTTGCGCAGTGGGGCGGCCGCTCTTAAAGGGGAAGTGCCCGGCGGGAGGCATGGCTGGGCCGGGCCGGGGCCGGGGCCGGGGTCGGGGCCGGGGGCCGGGTCGGGTCGGGGTCGGGGGCCGTCCCGGTCCCGGTCCGTACCTGTACGAGCTGCCCGCCTGGCTCATGTGCAGCTTCTGCCGCCTGATGGATGCGCTGAACCGGTCGGACTGGGAGCGCTTCGGTAAGCGGGAGGTACAACTGGGGGGCACTGGGACGGGGCTGGGATGGAGTGGGATGCAGCGGGGCAGCTGTTGGGGCTGACAGGGAGCACTGGGCTGGGCTGGGATGCGGTGGAAGCGTCTGGGGATGGCACTGGATGGAGCGGGGTTGGCTGCGGGTGGCACTGGGATGGACTGGGCTGGGCTGGGATGCGGTGGAAGCGTCTGGGGATGGCACTGGGATGGAGCGGGGTTGGCTGCGGGTGGCACTGGGATGGACTGGGCTGGGCTGGGATGCGGTGGAAGCGTCTGGGGATGGCACTGGGCTGCACTGGGATGGACTGGGCTGGGCTGGCTGGGATGCGGTGGAAGCGTCTGGGGATGGCACTGGGATGGAGCGGGGTTGGCTGCGGGTGGCACTGGGATGGACTGGGCTGGGCTGGGATGCGGTGGAAGCGTCTGGGGATGGCACTGGGATGGAGCGGGGTTGGCTGCGGGTGGCACTGGATGGACTGGGCTGGGCTGGGATGCGGTGGAAGCGTCTGGGGATGGCACTGGGATGGAGCGGGGTTGGCTGCGGGTGGCACTGGGATGGATTGGGCTGGGCTGGGATGCGGTGGAAGCGTCTGGGGATGGCACTGGGCTGCACTGGGATGGACTGGATGCGGTGGAAGCGTCTGGGGGATGCACTGGGCTGCACTGGGATGGAGCGGGGCTGGCGGCGGGTGGCACTGGGGACGGAGCACTGGGAGCACTGGTGACGGCGGCAGCCTCGCGGCTGGTGCCGGAGCAGGGGGAGCTGCGTCTGGCCGCCGCCGGCCCTGGCCCCACGGCCGCCGTGCTGTGGGGCTGGGCCCAGCGCAACGGGCGCCTGCGGGAGCTGCTGGACCTGCTGCGGGGGCTGCGGCTGCTGCGGGCGCACGACATGCTGGCCGCCTGTGAGACCCCCCCCCGGGACCCCCTCCCTGGGACCCCCCCCACGGGACCCCTGAGCCCTCCAGGACCCCCCTGGTATCCCCCAGAGTCCCCCAAAACCCCCCCCGGGACCTGTAAGACCCCTCCGGACCCCAAAGATGCCCCTGGGACCCCCCCGAGCCCTCCAGGATCTCCCCAAGACCTCCAGGACCCCCAGATCCCTGCTGAACCTCTCTGGGACCCCCCCCACGGGACCCCTGAACACTCCAGGACCCCCCTGGTATCCCCCAGAGTCCCCCAAGACACCCCCCCGGGACCTGTAAGACCCCCCTGGACCCCAAAGATGCCCCTGGGACCCCCCCGAGCCCTCCAGCATCTCCCCAGGACACCCAGATCCCTGCTGAACCCCTCTGGGACAGCCCCCCCGGGACCCCTGCACACTCCAGGACCCCCCTGGTATCCCCAGAGTCCCCCAAGACCCCCTCCAGGACCTGCAAGACCCCCCCTGGACCCCAAATATGCCACTGGGACCCCCCCGAGCCCTCCAGGTTCTCCCCAGGACCCCCACATCCCTGCTGAACCCCTCTGGGACCCCCCCAGTCCTGCTGGACCCCCCATGGGACCCCCAGATCTCCCCCCGCCTGACCCCACTGTGTCCCCAGGGTACCCCGGCCTGGCCTCCCCCACGGAGCCCCCCTCGCTGCCCCCCATGGACCCCCCCATGCTCTCCATGACCCCCAGCCCGCGGCTGCTCCCCACAGCCCCCCCGGGCCCCCCCTCGAATACCAGCACCACCTCCGCCTGGGAACCCCCGAAATGGCTCCCCCCAGGTAATGTCCCAAAAGGGGAGGGGGTGCTGATGGGGGGGACGACGACCCTGTGCTCCCCCCCCCGCCCCAAACTGACCCCATTTCCCCCCCCCCCCAGAGCCGTCCCTGCCTCTCCCAGGCCCCCCCCCCCAGCGCCCTCCTCAGCACCCCCAGCCTGGACCCCCCATTCCCAGACCCCCGTCCCCCCCTGACCAGGTATGGGGCTGGGGGGGGGGGCAAAGGGGGGTAACTGGGGGTGTTGGGGGGGTCTGAGGGGGCAATAGGCGTGGGGGGGGGCTATTGCAGGGCTCTCTGGAGGGCACTGGGGTATTTGGGGGGTGATGGGGGGTACTTGGGGGGTCTCTGGAAGGTCTGGAGGGCAGGTGGGGGCTGCGGGGGGGGCCTTTGGGATACCCTGGGGGGGCTGGGGAGTATTTGGCCCATATTAGGGGGTATTTGGGGGGCCCTGGGGGTATTTGGGGGGTATCTGGGGGACATGTGGGGGGCCCTGGGGGTATTTGGGGGCCCTGGGGGTCTGCCCCATCGCCCCCCCGTCCCCGCAGGTGCTGGCATCGCTGTGCTCGTCTCTGGCCTCGCTGAGCCTGGCCCCCCGCCGCGTCCTGCCGGACCCCCTGCCCGCCCCCCCGTCGCCCCCCCGGCCCCCCGGCCCTTCTGCTGGCGGCTGGAGGAGCTGGCGGGGGCCACGGGGGGCTTCGCCGACACCCACAAGGTGGGCGAGGGCGGCTTCGGGGTGGTCTATCGCGCCCGCGCTGCGGCACACCGACTACGCCGTCAAGCGCCTGCGGCAGGTACGTGGTGCCGGGGGGGGGGGCAACCGGACCCAGCGGGGACCCCCATGGTGTCCCCACGCCCCATATCCCACCTGGGACCCCCGTGTGGCCCCATAGTCCCAGCCCAGGGCCCCCACAGTGTCCCCGTCCCCCCCACCCCGGGACCCCATGTGTCCCCATGTCCCTGCTGGGGACCCCCGTGTGTCCCCCATATCCCCCCCTGGGACCCCCGTGTGTCCCCATGTCCCTTCTGGGGACCCCCCCCTGTGTCCCCATATCCCCCCCTGGGACCCCCCTGTGTCCCCATATCCCCCCCGGGACCCCCATGTGTCCCCATGTCCCTGCTGGGGACCCCCCCCATGTCCCCATATTCCCCCCTGGGACCCCCACATGTCCCCATAGTCCCAACCCAGGAGCCCCATTGTGCCCCCCACGTCCTTGCCAGGGACCCCCACGGTGTCCCCATGCCCCCATAGCCCCCCCGCCGGGACCTCCACCTGGCCCCATAGGCCCAACCCAGGGTCCCCACCGTGTCCCCCCCCCCCAGGACGCCGACCTCGACTGGGGCGTCCTCGTTAACAGCTTCCTTACCGAGACAGAGAAGCTCTCACGGTAATTGGGGGGGGATGTGGGGGGGCTCAGAGGGGTCCCTGGGACTCGGGGGGGGGTCCTGAGTGCATTGGGAGGCATTTGGGGTGGGGGGGCCTGGGGGATAAGAGGATGCTGGGGGGCTGGTGTTGGGGGGCTGGGGGGGTCCCAGCACCCCCACTCCCTAGAATGAAGCCCCCCCCCCCCCAGGTACCGGCACCCCAATATCGTGGAGCTGTCGGGGGTCTGCGCCGAGGGGGGGCACTTCTGCCTCGTCTACGTCTTCATGCCCAACGGGTCCCTGGAGCAGCGCCTGGGGGCACAGGTTGGGGGGGGGGCCGGGGTACCCCCCCAGCTCCATCCATACCCCCCTGAGGCATCGAAGGGGTGGGGGGTGTTCTCGGAGGGTTTGGGGTCCCTAAGGACAGAGGGACACCCCCAGGGATGTGGGGGGGGTCTCTGGGGCAGGTTGGGGGGGTCCCTGGGGTATTTTGAGCAGCTCGGGGGGGTCTTTTAGGGCCTGAGGGGAGATCTGGGGGCTCTGGGGGGTTCCCTGGGGGAGGTTTGGGGGTCCCTGGGGTGTCTCAAGCAGCTGGGGGGGGGTTTTAGGGCCACAGGGGAGATGCTCAGGGTGGATTTTGGGGTGCCCTGAGGCCATAGGGGAGGTGTGGGGGGTTCTTGGGCGGGTTTGGGGGACCCAGGGGTCCATGGGGCAGTTTGGGGGGGCTGACGCCCCCCTCCCCCCCCAGTGCCCCCAGCCCCCCCTGACGTGGGCCCAGCGCCCTGCACGTGCTGCTGGGGACGGCCCGAGCCCTCCAGTTCCTGCACCGCGACACCCCGGCACTGGTGCACGGCGACGTCAAGAGGTGGGGGGCTCAGGGGGGGGCTTTAAGGGCTTTGGGGGGGCTGTGAGGAGCTTTGGGGTGCTCTGGGGGGTCTCTGTGGGGGCCTTGGGGTACCCCAGGGGGGCTCTGGGGTACCTGGGAGGCTTTGGGGGGGCTTTGGGGGGCTCTGAGGGGCTTTGGGGTACCCTGGTGGAGAATGAGGGGTGTTGGGGGGCACGCTGGGGGGGGCTTTTAGGTATCATGGGGGCATTTGGGGTACGCCGGGGGGTCCCTGGGGGTCTTTGGGGTGCCCTGGGGTGCCATGGGGGTCCCTGGCGTGCCCTGGGGGGGGCCTGGGGGGCTTTGGGGTGCCCTGGGGGGGGCAGTGGGGTGCCCTGGGGGTCCCTGGGGGGGGCGGCGGTGGGGATTTAGGGCACCCCGAGGGGCTTGCAGGGGGCACCTGGGGGCGCTTTGGGATGGCTTTGGGTGCAGCGGGAGGGGTCGCCCCCCCCCCCCCCCCCGGGGGGGTTTGGGGCCCTCCCGACCCCCTTCCACCCCCCCCAGCTCCAACATCCTGCTGGACGCGGGGCTGAGCCCCCGGCTGAGCGATTTCGGGCTGGCGCGAGCCCCCCGGGGGGGCGGGGGGGGCCGCAGCGGCACCCTGGGGGGGTCACGCACCCTGCGGGGCACCCTGGCCTACCTGCCCCCCGAGTACCTCCAAGGGGGGGCCCTGACCCCCACCCTCGACACCTACAGCTTCGGCGTGGTAAGTGGGGGCACCCCAAAATGGGGGGATGGGGACGGCGGGGACAGACATGCCCCCCAAAAATGGGGTGGGGGGGGTCTGGGGGCTCCTGATCCAGCCTGAGCACACACACCCCCCCCCCCAGGTGCTGCTGGAGGCGCTGACGGGGCGCCGGGCCATGGAGACGGGACGCCCGTGGGCGGACCACCTACCTGGTGAGACCCCCCCGGGACCCCCAACATCCCTGGGGTCCCCCCAGAATCCCTCCCGAGACCCCCCTAGTACCCCCCCCAAGACTCCTGCTGTCCCCTGGGACCCCCAACATGTCCCTGGGGCTCCCCCGGGACCCTCAGTATTCTCTGGGGTCCCCCAATATATTGCTGGGGTCCACCGGGACACCCTCCAACAGCCCCCTGGGGTCCCCTGTTCCCCCCCCAGTATCCCCCGGGACCCCCCCCAGCATCCCCCTGAGACCCCCCCAAGCCCCCTAATATCCCCGTGGGACCCCCCAAGCCCCCTAATATCCCCTTGGGACCCCTTCCAACCCCTCAACATCCCCCTGGGACCCCCTGAGCTCCCCAATATCCCTCTGGGACCCTCCCCCAAACATCCTCCAGGAACCCCTGAGCCTCCCAGCACCCCCCTGCCCCCCCCCCAACATGCCCCTGGGCCCCTCCATCCCCTTCAACATCCCCCAGAACCCCCTCCCCAGGACCCCAACATCCCCCTGGGACCCCCCAAAATCACACCTCCGACCCCCCCTCCAATTCCCACCTTGAGCCCCCCCCACCTCCCCCCTCCCCAAAACGCTGTGCCTCCACAGAAGGAGCTGCTGGAGGAGGAGGAGGATGAAGAAAGGGGGCCGTCGGGGCCCCCCCCAGACCCCCGAGCCGGGCTGCCCCCCCCCGGCCTGGCAACCGCCCTGTCCCGCCTGGCTGCCCGCTGCCTGCATCGCCGCAGCAAGCGCCGGCCCCCCCATGGCGCAGGTGGGTTTTGGGGGGGCCACGGCGGGGCAAGGGGGACACACACGTTACAACAGGGGTCCAATAGGACACCCACCTACCCCCCACCCCCCAAAAAAAAAAAAGGTGTATGAGGAGCTGGAGCGGCTGCAAGAGGGGTCCCCCCCTGCGCCCCCCAACCAGCCGGAGGAGAGCGAGGAAGAGGAGGAAGAGAAGACGTCGACCCCCCCGGGTCTGGTGATCAACCCGGCGCGGCGGCGGTTGATGGAACGCCTGGCGCTTTACCGGCAGGGTCGCCTCGACTCCCTCGGCGTGCTGGCTTCGGCGGGGGGGGACACACCCGCCATGGCCGCCCCCCGCCAGCCCCAGGAGAGCGACAACTCCCTGACGTGAGGGGACGGTGGGGGGGACACGGGGGGGAACCCCAATAAACGACGGTTCTTTTTTCTTTTTTCTCCCCGGCGTTTCCGTTGCGGTTTGGGGTGAGGAGGGAGGTGGTGGAGGTTGGGGGGGGGGGGGGGGGGGGTGTTTGTGTGTGTTTATTTTCGCACGGGCGCCATTTTGTTTGCCTTCAAGAGTCTGGTGGGGTGAGCGGGGTGGGGTGGGGGATACACCCCCCACACACCCCCACACCCAAAAAACCTTCCCCCCAGAGGGTACTGGAGGCTCGGGTGGCCGCTCTCCCTCAGGCTGGGGCCCCCCCCCCAGGGACATGGTGGCCGCCTGGCTGAGGGGAGCCCTCGTCCGCCATGATGGCGGCCATGCTGAGGGGATGGCCCCCCTCCCACCCCAAAATCAGCCCCTCGGCGGCGTTTTGGGGGGACGGGCCGCGGCGGAGAAGGGTTCACCGAGGGGCGGGGATACGTTAAAAGCGCTAAAATCTGGGGGTTTGAACAACAACAACAACAACAACAAAAAACCGTTAAGGGAGGGCAGTGCGCATGCGCGGCAAAGAAGGGGAGGGGCGGGGCGAGTGGGAGGTGCTTAGAGGGAGGATGCGCATGCGCCGCCCCGCCTCCGCGGCTGTAGCGCATGCGCGCTGCCCGGCCGAGCCGTTAGGCGCCACCATCCGGGTCCTGGGAGACGCCATCTTTGTGGCGGGTGGAGG
>CM051559.1:42926-199105 GCA_028022735.1 Gypaetus barbatus
GTCCACAACGGCACCCTCGAGGTTTTACGCTACAGGTCCACAACGGCACCCTCGAGGTTTTACGCTACAGGTCCACAACGGCACCCTCGAGGTTTTACGCTACAGGTCCACAACGGCACCCTCGAGGTTTTACGCTACAGGTCCACAACGGCAACTTCAGCGTTTTACCGTTTGAACTTCAAGGTTTTACAATACAGTTCCACAACGGCAGCTTCAAGGATTTACAGTGGCAACTTCAGCGTTTGATAATACAGTTTTACCATGGCAACCTCAAGGTTTTACCGTGGCAACCTCAAGGTTTTACAATACAGTTCCATAACAGCAACCTCGAGGTTTTACAATACAGTTCCATAACGGCAACTTCGAGGTTCTACCGTGGCAACTTCGAGGTTCTACAACACAGTTTTACAACAGCAACTTTAAAGTTTTATAGCGGCAACTTCAAAGTTTCACAACACAGTTTGACAACAGCGAGTTCAACGTTTGCGAGTGGCAACTTCGACGTTTTACCATACAGTTCCACAACGGCGACTTCCGCGTTCCACCGTGGCGACTTCCGCGTTCCACCGTGGCGACTTCAAGGCTTGACAGCACCGTTCCACCGTGGCGACTTCCGCGTTCCACCGTGGCGACTTCCGCGTTCCACCGTGGCGACTTCAAGGCTTGACAGCACCGTTCCACCGTGGCGACTTCCGCGTTCCACCGTGGCGACTTCAAGGCTTGACAGCACCGTTCCACCGTGGCGACTTCCGCGTTCCACCGTGGCGACTTCAAGGCTTGACAGCACCGTTCCACCGTGGCGACTTCCGCGTTCCACCGTGGCGACTTCAAGGCTTGACAGCACCGTTCCACCGTGGCGACTTCCGCGTTCCACCGTGGCGACTTCAAGGCTTGACAGCACCGTTCCACCGTGGCGACTTCCGCGTTCCACCGTGGCGACTTCAAGGCTTGACAGCACCGTTCCACCGTGGCGACTTCCGCGTTCCACCGTGGCGACTTCAAGGCTTGACAGCACCGTTCCACCGTGGCGACTTCCGCGTTCCACCGTGGCGACTTCAAGGCTTGACAGCACCGTTCCACCGTGGCGACTTCAAGGCTTGACAGCACCGTTCCACCGTGGCGACTTCAAGGCTTGACAGCACCGTTCCACCGTGGCGACTTCAAGGCTTGACAGCACCGTTCCACCGTGGCGACTTCAAGGCTTGACAGCACCGTTCCACCGTGGCGACTTCAAGGCTTGACAGCACCGTTCCACCGTGGCGACTTCCGCGTTCCACCGTGGCGACTTCAAGGCTTGACAGCACCGTTCCACAACGGCGACTTCCGCGTTCCACCGTGGCGACTTCCGCGTTCCACCGTGGCGACTTCAAGGCTTGACAGCACCGTTCCACAACGGCGACTTCCGCGTTCCACCGTGGCGACTTCCGCGTTCCACCGTGGCGACTTCAAGGCTTGACAGCACCGTTCCACCGTGGCGACTTCCGCGTTCCACCGTGGCGACTTCCGCGTTCCACCGTGGCGACTTCCGCGTTCCACCGTGGCGACTTCAAGGCTTGACAGCACCGTTCCACCGTGGCGACTTCCGCGTTCCACCGTGGCGACTTCCGCGTTCCACCGTGGCGACTTCAAGGCTTGACTGCACCGTTCCACCGTGGCGACTTCCGCGTTCCACCGTGGCGACTTCAAGGCTTGACAGCACCGTTCCACCGTGGCGACTTCAAGGCTTGACAGCACCGTTCCACAACGGCGACTT
Organism: Gypaetus barbatus; assembly: GCA_028022735.1. Lineage (NCBI taxonomy): Eukaryota > Metazoa > Chordata > Aves > Accipitriformes > Accipitridae > Gypaetus > Gypaetus barbatus. Next base: position 44,680 of record CM051559.1, read on the forward strand.
CCGCGTTCCACCGTGGCGACTTCAAGGCTTGACAGCACCGTTCCACAACGGCGACTTCCGCGTTCCACCGTGGCGACTTCCGCGTTCCACCGTGGCGACTTCCGCGTTCCACCGTGGCGACTTCAAGGCTTGACAGCACCGTTCCACCGTGGCGACTTCCGCGTTCCACCGTGGCGACTTCCGCGTTCCACCGTGGCGACTTCCGCGTTCCACCGTGGCGACTTCAAGGCTTGACAGCACCGTTCCACCGTGGCGACTTCCGCGTTCCACCGTGGCGACTTCCGCGTTCCACCGTGGCGACTTCCGCGTTCCACCGTGGCGACTTCAAGGCTTGACAGCACCGTTCCACCGTGGCGACTTCCGCGTTCCACCGTGGCGACTTCCGCGTTCCACCGTGGCGACTTCAAGGCTTGACAGCACCGTTCCACCGTGGCGACTTCCGCGTTCCACCGTGGCGACTTCCGCGTTCCACCGTGGCGACTTCCGCGTTCCACCGTGGCGACTTCCAGGCTTGACTGCACCGTTCCACCGTGGCGACTTCCAGGCTTGACTGCACCGTTCCACCGTGGCGACTTCCGCGTTCCACCGTGGCGACTTCCAGGCTTGACTGCACCGTTCCACCGTGGCGACTTCCGCGTTCCACCGTGGCGACTTCCAGGCTTGACTGCACCGTTCCACCGTGGCGACTTCAAGGCTTGACTGCACCGTTCCACCGTGGCGACTTCAAGGCTTGACTGCACCGTTCCACCGTGGCGACTTCCGCGTTCCACCGTGGCGACTTCCAGGCTTGACTGCACCGTTCCACCGTGGCGACTTCCAGGCTTGACTGCACCGTTCCACCGTGGCGACTTCCAGGCTTGACTGCACCGTTCCACCGTGGCGACTTCCAGGCTTGACTGCACCGTTCCACCGTGGCGACTTCCAGGCTTGACTGCACCGTTCCACCGTGGCGACTTCCAGGCTTGACTGCACCGTTCCACCGTGGCGACTTCCAGGCTTGACAGCACCGTTCCACCGTGGCGACTTCCAGGCTTGACAGCACCGTTCCACAACGGCGACTTCCGCGTTCCACCGTGGCGACTTCCAGGCTTGACAGCACCGTTCCACAACGGCGACTTCCGCGTTCCACCGTGGCGACTTCCAGGCTTGACAGCACCGTTCCACAACGGCGACTTCCGCGTTCCACCGTGGCGACTTCAAGGCTTGACAGCACCGTTCCACAACGGCGACTTCCGCGTTCCACCGTGGCGACTTCCGCGTTCTACAATACAGTTTGATAACGGCAACTTCAAACTTTTACAATACAGTTTCAGAATAGCAACTTGATAGTTTTAGTAAGGCAAATTCTAGGTTTGTCAACTTCAAACTTTTACAATACAGTTTCAGAATAGCAACTTGATAGTTTTAGTAAGGCAAATTCTAGGTTTGTCAACTTCAAACTTTTACAATACAGTTTCAGAATAGCAACTTGATAGTTTTAGTAAGGCAAATTCTAGGTTTGTCAACTTCAAATTTTAACAATACAGTTTCACCATACAAACTTCAAAGTTTTGCAATGGCAACTTCAAAGTTTGACAATGCAGTTTGACATCAGCATCTGCAAAGTTTTACCATACAGTTTTGCAATGGCAACTTCAAAGTTTGACAATGCAGTTTGACATCAGCATCTGCAAAGTTTTACCATACAGTTTTGCAATGGCAACTTCAAAGTTTGACAATGCAGTTTGACATCAGCATCTGCAAAGTTTTACCATACAGTTTTGCAATGGCAACTTCAAAGTTTGACAATGCAGTTTGACATCAGCATCTGCAAAGTTTTACCATACAGTTTTGCAATGGCAACTTCAAAGTTTGACAATGCAGTTTGACATCAGCATCTGCAAAGTTTTACCATACAGTTTTGCAATGGCAACTTCAAAGTTTGACAATGCAGTTTGACATCAGCATCTGCAAAGTTTTACCATACAGTTTTGCAATGGCAACTTCAAAGTTTGACAATGCAGTTTGACATCAGCATCTGCAAAGTTTTACCATACAGTTTTGCAATGGCAACTTCAAAGTTTGACAATGCAGTTTGACATCAGCATCTGCAAAGTTTTACCATACAGTTTTGCAATGGCAACTTCAAAGTTTGACAATGCAGTTTGACATCAGCATCTGCAAAGTTTTACCATACAGTTTTGCAATGGCAACTTCAAAGTTTGACAATGCAGTTTGACATCAGCATCTGCAAAGTTTTACCATACAGTTTTGCAATGGCAACTTCAAAGTTTGACAATGCAGTTTGACATCAGCATCTGCAAAGTTTTACCATACAGTTTTGCAATGGCAACTTCAAAGTTTGACAATGCAGTTTGACATCAGCATCTGCAAAGTTTTACCATACAGTTTTGCAATGGCAACTTCAAAGTTTGACAATGCAGTTTGACATCAGCATCTGCAAAGTTTTACCATACAGTTTTGCAATGGCAACTTCAAAGTTTGACAATGCAGTTTGACATCAGCATCTGCAAAGTTTTACCATACAGTTTTGCAATAGCAACTTCAAAGTTTGTCAGTACAGTTTTACAAGGGCACCTTCAAAATTTGACAAGTGCAACTTGAAAGTTTTCCAACAGCAACTTCAAAGTTTGCCAATGGCAACTTCAAAGTTTTACAATACAAGTCGACAACAGTGACGTCAAAGTTGTACAAAGGCAACTTCAAAGTTTTACAATACAGGTTAACAAAAGCAACTTTAAAGTTTTACAATACTGTTCTACAGGAGCAACTTCAAAGTTTTACAACGGCACCGTCAAAGTTTGTCAGTACAGTTTTACAATGGCAACTTCAAGGTTTTGCAAGACAGTTTTACCTCGCCACCTCCCAAGTTTGACAACGGCACCTTCCAAGTTTGACTATATTAACCTCAAAGTTTGATACTAGCAAACTGAAAGTTACCTACACGGGAGGTGGGGTCTGGGGAGGGTCTACCTACTCCGGGGTCCGGCCTGCTCATTACGGGTGTGGACTTCGGCTCAGGGGAGGGGCTACGTAATAGGGGTGGGGTCCACAGAGGGCTTATCTACCAGGGTGGCACATAGCTAAGGACAGGGCGGGGCCTGGGGCCTGGTCATCCCAGGGCAGGTGCTTGGGGGAGGGGCCTGGTCATCCCGGGGCAGGTGCCTGGGGCACGGAGTACCTCATTAGGGGACAGGTGAGTGGGGAAGGGGTATGTACATACTCTATAAATAAAAATATTAAAAATATAAAGTTTGGTACAGCAGCAGAAATTGGCTTCCTCCCCAGGAGCAGATTTTTTTTTTTATTTTTTTTTTTTATTATTCTTTGCTCCTGGGGAGTCTACCATTCCCTACTGCTGTTTTTTTTAAAAACTTTTAATTTAAGTTAAGTTTAAATTTTATAGCGAAGCGCTGCAGTGCTGCACATTTTATAGCGAAGCGCTGCAGTGCTGCACAGTTGCAGTAGAAAATGGCTTTTGCCCTGGGAGTAAATTTTTTACCTTGATTTTTAAATTCTTTACTCCCAAGGACCGTGCACATCTGCTACTGCTTTTTTATTTGAAACTTGAGTTTGCCAATGCCAACTTCCAACAACTCTACGCAGCATTCTCCAACAACTCTACGCAGCATTCTCCAACAACTCTACGCAGCATTCTCCAACAACTCTACGCAGCATTCTCCAACAACTCTACGCAGCATTCTCCAACAACTCTACGCAGCATTCTCCAACAACTCTACGCAGCATTCTCCAACAACTCTACGCAGCATTCTCCAACAACTCTACGCAGCATTCTCCAACAACTCTACGCAGCATTCTCCAACAACTCTACGCAGCATTCTCCAACAACTCTACGCAGCATTCTCCAACAACTCTACGCAGCATTCTCCAACAACTCTACGCAGCATTCTCCAACAACTCTACGCAGCATTCTCCAACAACTCTACGCAGCATTCTCCAACAACTCTACGCAGCATTCTCCAACAACTCTACGCAGCATTCTCCAACAACTCTACGCAGCATTCTCCAACAACTCTACGCAGCATTCTCCAACAACTCTACGCAGCATTCTCCAACAACTCTACGCAGCATTCTCCAACAACTCTACGCAGCATTCTCCAACAACTCTACGCAGCATTCTCCAACAACTCTACGCAGCATTCTCCAACAACTCTACGCAGCATTCTCCAACAACTCTACGCAGCATTCTCCAACAACTCTACGCAGCATTCTCCAACAACTCTACGCAGCATTCTCCAACAACTCTACGCAGCATTCTCCAACAACTCTACGCAGCATTCTCCAACAACTCTACGCAGCATTCTCCAACAACTCTACGCAGCATTCTCCAACAACTCTACGCAGCATTCTCCAACAACTCTACGCAGCATTCTCCAACAACTCTACGCAGCATTCTCCAACAACTCTACGCAGCATTCTCCAACAACTCTACGCAGCATTCTCCAACAACTCTACGCAGCATTCTCCAACAACTCTACGCAGCATTCTCCAACAACTCTACGCAGCATTCTCCAACAACTCTACGCAGCATTCTCCAACAACTCTACGCAGCATTCTCCAACAACTCTACGCAGCATTCTCCAACAACTCTACGCAGCATTCTCCAACAACTCTACGCAGCATTCTCCAACAACTCTACGCAGCATTCTCCAACAACTCTACGCAGCATTCTCCAACAACTCTACGCAGCATTCTCCAACAACTCTACGCAGCATTCTCCAACAACTCTACGCAGCATTCTCCAACAACTCTACGCAGCATTCTCCAACAACTCTACGCAGCATTCTCCAACAACTCTACGCAGCATTCTCCAACAACTCTACGCAGCATTCTCCAACAACTCTACGCAGCATTCTCCAACAACTCTACGCAGCATTCTCCAACAACTCTACGCAGCATTCTCCAACAACTCTACGCAGCATTCTCCAACAACTCTACGCAGCATTCTCCAACAACTCTACGCAGCATTCTCCAACAACTCTACGCAGCATTCTCCAACAACTCTACGCAGCATTCTCCAACAACTCTACGCAGCATTCTCCAACAACTCTACGCAGCATTCTCCAACAACTCTACGCAGCATTCTCCAACAACTCTACGCAGCATTCTCCAACAACTCTACGCAGCATTCTCCAACAACTCTACGCAGCATTCTCCAACAACTCTACGCAGCATTCTCCAACAACTCTACGCAGCATTCTCCAACAACTCTACGCAGCATTCTCCAACAACTCTACGCAGCATTCTCCAACAACTCTACGCAGCATTCTCCAACAACTCTACGCAGCATTCTCCAACAACTCTACGCAGCATTCTCCAACAACTCTACGCAGCATTCTCCAACAACTCTACGCAGCATTCTCCAACAACTCTACGCAGCATTCTCCAACAACTCTACGCAGCATTCTCCAACAACTCTACGCAGCATTCTCCAACAACTCTACGCAGCATTCTCCAACAACTCTACGCAGCATTCTCCAACAACTCTACGCAGCATTCTCCAACAACTCTACGCAGCATTCTCCAACAACTCTACGCAGCATTCTCCAACAACTCTACGCAGCATTCTCCAACAACTCTACGCAGCATTCTCCAACAACTCTACGCAGCATTCTCCAACAACTCTACGCAGCATTCTCCAACAACTCTACGCAGCATTCTCCAACAACTCTACGCAGCATTCTCCGATGTATCAGTCTTTTCCACATTCCTCGCTCCCATTACGTACATCGCATCACATCCAGAAGTTTTCCTCCCCGAGGTGACATTACCTGCACGATCCCTGTTCCCGGGCAGAAAATGAGTGAGCTCCGCTCCTCTTCACAGATGGGCCACTTCCACACCTAGGCACAAAAATAAAAATTGAAATGTATCATTACATCACAAACTACAAACACCACCCAAAGACTTTACAAACCCACAACAGAAAAATACAATTACACCCATACGCTTTACAACCCTATCCTCCTCAACGCAAGCTATCTAGTTCAACTCCCCCCCACCCTTCACCCACAAAATCCCCAACTGTCTTCCAAAGACCATCCGCTGAACAACATAATTCCCTGGACTAAGTGGCAATTGCCACGTTCCAGGGGAGCGCTCCACAGGAATGCCGTTCCCGGGAGCCTTGAAAAAAATCATCCTGCCTGCCAAAACCCCAGCCCGAGCCTGACCCCCGTCTGAACATTGGCGACGAACGTCGCCTCACGGAGCGACCGGGGAAAAAAAAACCCAGCCAGGGGAAAAAAAAAAAAAAAAAAAAAAAAAAAAAAAATCCCCCGGCTGGAGTTTTTTTATTCTAATTGTATTATTTTAATTGTAATTGCCTGACAATCATCTCTACTCTACATCCAACGTGAAAGGAAAAAAAAATTAGAAGGCTAAACCACATAACCCTACAAGGTTACACACATTCACAACACACCACACATTCACATCACATGCACGCCAGCCCTCACTCTCCACTCATCCATCCAACTGCCTGTCACCCTCAAGGGGCCATCGCACCGTGCCTGCAGTACAGGGGGGCTCAAAAATCGCCCCGCTGCCAAAACCCCAGCCCGAGCCTGACCCCCATCTGAACATTGGCGATGAACATCACCTCACGGAGCGACCGGGACCGGGGAAAAAAAACCCAGCTGGGAGAAAAAAAAAAAAATCCCCCAGCTGGGTTTTTTTTATTCTAATTGTATTATTTTATTTGTAATTGCCTGACAATCATCTCTACTCTACATCCAGCCTGAAAGGAAAAAACATTAGAAAGCTAAACCACATAACCCTACAAGGTTACACACATTCACAACACGCCACACGTTCACATCGCATGCACGCCAGCCATCGCTCTCAACTCATTTCATCCAACTGCCTGTCACCCTCAAAGGGCCATCGCACCATGCCTGTGGCACAGGGGACCTCAAAAATCACCCTGCCTGCAAAAACCCCAGCCCGAGCCTGACCCCCATTCAAACATCAGCGATGAACATTGCCTCACAGAGCGACTGGGACTGGGGAAAAAAAAAAAAAACAACCCAGCGGGGGGGGGGGGGGGGGGGGGGGGGGGGGCAGGAGGAATTCCCCCAGCTGGGTTTTTTTTATTCTAATTGTATTTTTTTTTTTCTAAATTGCCTGACAAACATCTCTACTCTACAGCCAACCTGAAAGGAAAAAACATTAGAAGGCTAAACCACATAACCCTACAAGGTTACACACATTCACAACACACCATGCATTCAGATCACACACACACCAGCCCTCACTCTCAACTAACCCATCCCACCTCCAAAGGCTTTCAAGGGGCCATCGCCCCTTACCCACAGCACCCGAGGCCTCAAGAATCACCCTGCCTGCAAAAATCCAGGACCCAGCCCAACCTCCTACCAAGCTCCCCACACACTATACTTCCATTACGGCAATACTTCAACACACACCATCTCCGCCACACATAGATTTTCAATCCGATACTTATCTTTCATCGTGGCGCATGTCACGGTCCAAGCTCCGTAGCAGCCACATCACCTAAAAGCAAAGTTCCTTCAATCGCCTCGCACCCTGAGATCACCTACAAAAACACCACACAAAACTGTTGAATACACACTTCACCCTTGGCATAACAACGTCCTCCGCTGCTCCAATCTCCTGCTTCCCACCTATTCCAAAACCAAAAACCTCAATGCCTTACCCATTTCTAGAAGATGACCACAAAGTGTCCACATAAACAACATGAACACCAGTGCCCAGTTACTGCCTTACCATATGCTACCTCACAATCCACTTGCAACCCACTCCACTACTCACATACAATAACCCAAAAATCATTTAACCCTCTATCCTAACAACCTGAGCATATCAACAATGTTTCACCCGTAGACTCTTACTGCTGTTCCACCTACCCCTGACTCGACATCCCCGGGCAGAGCAGCTCCAAGCCAAACACACCCGTGCACAAACACACACAACACATAACAGTACAAACAAGGCGATTCCAAGAGAGAGAAAACTCTCAGCAAGAAGAATGACTCCCGGACGGGAGTTGCCATCCGGCAAGATGACCTACACTGTCTAAAGCAATGAGGCCAGGAGGCTCTACGACAGCCCCAAAGAAGAGTCGAAAGTAACGGCCCGTTACAAGATGGTACCGTCAAAACCAAGACGACGGATGCCTAAGAAGCCTGTCATCAAGACCTAAGGACATCAAGATGCGGGGAAGAAGTCCCACTCCGAGAAAACACACGGCTAGAGAGCAGAGCTGCCGACGCAGCCTGGAAGAGCGCCGCAAAAGCGAACCGGCTGGTACCTTCTGACACCGATCCACGCTTTAGAGCTCCGAACGCAAAAAAAGAAGCAGCCGATTGCCACACTGCCGATGAGTAAGGGCATTCAAGACCCTAGGAATGGTGCCCGAAGCGCATGCCGCGCTCCCTGAGCGCGAAGACTGACGATGGCGTCGAGACCCAAGAAAGGTCGAAGGATCAGAAGACACACCACACAAACCGCACACCACCACAGACGCAGGCTGGAACTGCCCTGCCCGGCACACGCTGGTCTCGTGCTGAAAAGCAGCCCGCTGCCTTCACCTGCCCAAAGGGCACTGTTCCTGGACAGCCCTCTCTCCTAGGCTAACTTTAAAACCCCTCCCTGCAATTCCGAGCTTCGTCCCTCCCTCCCAGCCTCTCCCCAGCCCTGGTCCCTTAATTAACTTTCAGAGGTCCGAGGTTCCGAAGCCATCCTTAACAAAAACCACACAGGGTAACCAGGATGTTCCTCCAGCCAACACAGACTTCATCGTCATCTGCAATAAAACAAAAAACCAAACTAAACAACGAGAGTATCAGAGAAGAGAATAAGCAGCCCATCAGCCAAGACCAACTACTTTCCCAACCCCCACTTCATCACAAGCACCACAGTGTTATGCTTACCTGCTCATTCCAGAGTCAGACCCTGCGGACATCATCACTCACAGTACCTTAAATAACAAGAGACACACGAAATTAGCATGGCACTCATGAGAAGTCACCCGCCCCATGCTCCTCCTCCCTAATCCACAGCTCACCTCAAACTCTCATCCCATTCCAAATGCAGCCCGCACAGCACCTGCAAAACAAAAAGGTAAACGCTTAACCCAGCGGCCACATAATACTTTGGCATTCAACACCAACCCAGCCAACAACCGCCTCACCTTCTCAGACTGCTCATCGGCCAGCGGCTTCGCTCCTCTGAGGCTGCGTGCGCCACCTGCAAAAACCAAAGCAGAAGACGCATGCTGAGACACCGCCCGAAACCTCAGCCTGCCCCCATCGACTGCCATCTCCCACTCCTTTACCTCAGCCACTCGCATGCCCCGCCTCTTCTGTCAACAGCTTGCCACATCAAGGCATGCATACAACCTGCAAAACACAAACGACAAGGGATGCTTCCAACTTTGCCAACAACACAACACCTCCAAAGGAACCATTTCTTTAACCCATTAGTCATGGCTCACCTTGCCCACGTCACCTCCGGTGCCGATAGCCTGCTTCACACCTTCAAAATAAAAGAAAAAGAGAACCCTATAAGCTAGTCATAGAGCCACCAGCTGCATCTTCCCTCCACCTCCACTCACAGGCCCACCTTTCTTATGGTGCTCCGCTCCCCTCCTCCGTCGCTCTACGGCATACATCTTCTCCCTCTGCATCTGAAAAAAAAAAAAAAAACCCAAGCATATTGAACAAGTCACACGGACTCAGAGCAAGAGCTGAACAAATCCAAAGGTCTTGATTCCATCTAGGAAGACCATCTGCAGTCCAACTACAGCCTGCCAGTTAAAACAAAAAAACCAAAAAAAACAAAAAAGAAAAAAAAAAAAACCACACCACACCAAACTTTAAGCCCACCACATGTAAGCCTTAACACCTTAGAGATTCAAATCTGCTTCACTACCCCTCAACAGCCCCTGCCACACGGCTCCAATCGTCTCCATAAAATACTATCGGCACGGCTGTCCACACAGCTCGCCAACGGCTACACGATCGCAGATGACTGTACAACCCTCGCCTAAACAGTCCAGGCACATCGTTTCACCCGTAGACTCTTACTGCTGTTCCACCTACCTCTGACTCTACATCCCCGGGCAGAGCAGCTCCGAGCCAAACACACCCGCGCGCGGAACGTCGTCAGGCGGAACGCGACCAACGAGGCGATTCCAAGAGAGAGAAAACTCTCAGCAAGAAGAACGAGCCCCGGACAGGAGGCGCAGTCAGGCAAGACGACCTACGGGGCCGCAAACGCGAGGCCAGGAGGCTCTACGGCGGACCCCGAGAAGAGGAGTCAAACGTAACGGCCCGTTACAAGACGGCACTGTCAAAAACGAGACGATGGATGTGCCGGAAGCCTGGCGTCGAGACCTAAGGACGTCAGGATGCGGGGAAGAAGTCCCAGTCCCAGCAAACGGACGGCTAGAGAGCGGAGCCGCCGACCCAGCCCGGAAGAACGCCGCAAAAGAGGACCAGCCAGAACCTGCCGAGACCGATCCACGCTTTAGAGCTCCGAACGCAAGAAAACAAGCGCCCCGTCGGCACCGTGCCGATGAGTACGGGCATTCGAGACCCTAGGGACGGCACCCGAAGTGCGTGCCGCGCTCCTCCGGCGCAAAGCGCGACGAGGACATCGAGACCCGAGGAAGGTTTAAGGCACAGAAGTCGGACTACACAAACTACACACCATCGCGGACACAGGCTGGAACTGCCCTGCCCGGCACACGCTGGTCTCGTGCTGAAAAGCAACCCGCTCCCTTCCCCTGCCCAAAGGGCACTGTTCCTGGACAGCCCTCTCTCCTAGGCTAACTTTAAAACCCCTCCCTGCAATTCCCAGCTTCGTCCCTCACTCCCAGCCTCTCCCCAGCCATAGTCCCTCAACTTAACTTTCAGAGGCCCGAGGGTCCAAATCCATCCTCAACAAAACCCACACAGGGTAACTGGGATGTTCCTGCAGTCACCAGGTTCCTCTTCATCATCTGCAATGAATACAAAAAAAAAAAAAAAAAAAGCAACAAAATCACAGAAGGGGCAGTAAAGCGTCCCATCAGCCAAGACCAACTACTTTCCCAACCCCCACTTCATCACAAGCACCACAGTGTTATGCTCACCTGCTCATTCCAGAGTCAGACCCTGCGGACATCATCACTCACAGTACCTTAAATAACAAAGACACACAAAATTAGCATGGCACTCGTGAGAAGTCACCCGCCCCATGCTCCTCCTCCCTAATCCACAGCTCACCTCAAACGCTCATCCCATTCCAAATGCAGCCCGCACAGCACCTGCAAAACAAAAAGGTAAACGCTTAACCCAGTGGCCACATAATACTTTGCCATTCAACACCGACCCAGCCAACAACCGCCTCACCTTCTCAGACTGCTCATGAGCCAGCAGCTTCGCCCCTCCGAGGCTGCGCGCGCCACCTGCAAAAACCAAAGCGGAAGACGCGTGCCGAGACACCGCCCGAAACCTCAGCCCGCCCGCACAGATTCCCAACTCCCTCTCTTTTACCTCGGCCGCTCGACCACCCCGCCTCTGCCATCGAGAGCTTGCCACGACGAGGCCCGCATACCGCCTGCAAAACACAAACGGCAAGGGACGCTTTCAACTTTGCCAACAAAACAACGCCTCCAAAGGAACCGTTTCTTTAACCCGTTAGTCACGGCTCACCTTGCCCGAGTCGCCTCCGGTGCCGATAGCCCGCTTCACTCCTTGCTTCGCACCTTCAAAATAAAAGAAAAAAAAAGAAAACCCTATAAGTTAGTCGGAGAGCCGCCAGCTGCATCTTCCCTCTGACTCCACTCACAGACCCACCTTCTTATGGTGCTCCGCTTCCCTCCTCCGCCGCTCTACGGCATACATCTCGTCCCTCTGAATCTGGGGGGGGAACAAAAAAACCAAACACCAACAACCAACCAAACCACCATATTGAACAAGTCACACAGATGCAAAGCAAGAGCTTAACAATTCCAGAGGTCTTGATTCCATCTACGAAGACCATCTGCAGTCTAACTACAGCCTGCCATTTAAAAATAAAATAAAAAAAAACAAAAAAACCCCCCACAAACAAAAAAACCACACAAACCAGAAAAAATCCCAGGGCCAAACTTTAAGCCCATCACGTGCAAACCTTAACACCTTAGAGACGCAAATCCACTTCACTACCCCTCGACAGCCCCTGCCACAAAGCTCCAATCATCTCCACAAAACACTATCTGCATGGCTGTCCACACAGCCCACCAATGGCTACTCGATCCCAGACAACTGTACCACCCTTGCCTAAACAATTAGGGCATATCAACATTTCACCCATACACTCTTATTGCTGTTCCACCTACCCCTGACTCGACATCCCCGGGCAGAGCAGCTCCAAGCCACACACACCCCCGTGCACAAACACACACAACACATAACAGTACAAACAAGGTGATTCCAAGAGAGAGAAAACTCTCAGCAAGAAGAATGACTCCCGGACGGGAGTTGCCATCCGGCAAGATGACCTACAGCGTCCAAAACCGCGAAGCACGGAGGCTCTACCACAGCCCCAAAGAAGAGTCGAAACTAAGAGCCCATTACAAGATGGCACTGTCAAAACCGAGATGATGGATGTGCAAGAAGCCTGTCATCAAGACCTAAGGACATCAAGATGCAGGGAAGAAGTCCCAGTCCCAGAAAACACACGGCTAGAGAGCAGAGCTGCCAAAGCAGCCCGGAAAAATGCCTCAAAAGCGAACCGGCTGGTACCTTCTGACACCGATCCACGCTTTAGAGCTCCGAACGCAAGAAAAGCGGAACCCAACTGGCACCGTGCCGATGAGTACGGGCATTCGAGACCCTAGGGACGGCGCCCGAAGCACATGCCGCGCTCCTCCGGCGCAAAGCACGACAAGGACATCGAGACCCGAGGAAGGTCTAAGGCACGGAAGACACGCTACCCAAAAGTTCACACCACCACAGACACAGGCTGGAACTGCCCTGCCCGGCACACGCAGGTCTCATGCTGAAAAGCAACCCGCTCCCTTCCCCTGCCCAAAGGGGACTGCTCCTAGACAGCCCTCTCTCCTACGCTAATTTTAAATCCCCTCCCTGCAATCCCCAGCTTTGTCCCTTCCACCCAGCCTCTCCCCAGCCCTGGTCCCTCTACTTAGCTTTCAGAGGGCCAAGGGCCTGAATCCATCCTCCACAAAAACCACACAGGCTAACTGGGATGTTCCTCCAGGTGACACATTGCTCTTCAACACCTGCAATGAAAAAACCATAAATCAACACAAACCAGAAAAGGGAGTAAGCATCCCATCGGCCAACACCAACTACTTCCACAACTCCCCCCTTCTCACAGGCGCCGCAGCGTTCGCTTCCCCGCTCATTCCAGAGTCAGACCCTGCGGCCATCGTCGCTCGTGGTACCTAAGGTGCCAAGAGACACCAAAGTAGCACGGCGCTCATGAGAAGTCACCGGCCCCACGCTCCTTCTCACGGATCCATAGCTCGCCTCAAACGCCCATCCAATTCCAAAGGTGGCCCACACAGCGCCTCCAAAACAAAACGTAAATGCTTAACCGAGCAGCCGCATAATACTTTGCTATTCAACACCAACCCGGCCAACAACCGCCTCACCTTTTCGCACCGCTCATTGGCATGCAGCTTTGCAGGAGACCTTATAGCAGACTTCACGGTACGTAATGGGTGCCTACAAGAAACCTGGAGAGGGACTTTTTACAAGGGTGTACAGCAATAGGACAACGTGTTAACGGCTTTAGTCCTAAAGAGGGTACATTTAGTTTAGGTGTTAGGAAGAAGTTTCTCGCTATGGGTGGTGAGGCACTGGAACCAGTTGCCCAGAGAAGCTGCGGATGCCCCCTCCCTCAAAGCACTCAAGGCCAGGTCAGACAGGGCTTTGAGCAATCTGGTCTCGTGGAAGGTGTCCTTACCCATTGCGGGGGGTGGGGGGATTGGAACTACATGATCTTTATGGTCCCCTTCCAACCCAAACCATTCTATGATTCTATGACATTCAAATCCAACTGCAAAACTCACCTGAGAAAGGCTGGTGAACCCTCCTCCCTTTCCCCACCAGACTCAAAACTTTAGAAAGCCCTTTTCTTCTTCTCAACCGTCAGGAAAGGAACCCCACTGCTTCCTGACACCTCCTGCCCTGGATTTACACCCCTGAACCCCCTTCACCGGCTGCTCCTCAGGAGCCGCTCTTCTGAGACACATCCCAAATTCTGGGGGCACCTCCTAACTTACAACTTCCCAGAGACTCCGAGCTCTGCTACATACCCACAAAACGAAGTCAGGTCCCAAGGCTTGTAATCTACGAGGGGCCTGCCACAAGCTGCAAAGGTTCTAGGGACAACGTGGCATTCTGTGCGCAATGAGGAAAGGCGACGAGGCATCCCAGACCCTGAAAGGCACTGTGCCTCATGGCCCTGCTGCTTTCTTGACAAATACTAAAACTCCATATACAGATGCACACAAGATGCTCACCCTAACCCCTGCTAAATAAAGTCACCATCGGTCCTATTAAGAGAGATAACATCAGCAACTTACACACCAAAACTGGTGAAAGAAACAAGGTTCCGTTTTCAATAAAGTCGGAAATCCCAGGAAGACACAATGTAGTGAGAATTTAAAAAAAAAAAAAAAAAAAAAAAAAAAACACACACAAAAAACCCAACACATACCATTAAACCAATTTTCCACCCCTGAACACTCAAAACAAAATTACTGACCTAAAAAAACCAACCAACAAACAAACAAAACAACCCCAGAAGTTGCATACAAGCGTTACTTTCTACCACACGCGCTGCTGAACCTTGACTGGTCCTGAAACTCTTACCTCAGGCAGACACCTCTTCCCAAAGGGCTGAGCCAGCTCAAAAGCTGCAAAGGACTCAAGAGAGAACTAAGCATCAACACCAGAGAAAGCCAGGAACACAATGAGCTCCCTCAGCAGAGGCTGTGGCTCAAATACCTGGAGCTCCACCCACCACCCTTACCGCAATCACCTGGGAAAGGAGAAGGGCAAACCGCCAGAAGTTATAAAGTCAGCTGGAGGAGGAGCAGGAGTGTTCTCACCTGCCCTAAATTTACAGCAAGCAAGGTCCTGGACAGAGAAAGCGACTGTTGCTGGAAACGATGACACTTGCTCCCGTACTACAGCTGCAACTATTGCATCGGCAATGTGATCAGGTAAGGAATTAAACTTAGTTTTTCCAAGGCGTAGATTGAAAAAGATAGATGTCCTTCTAAACTAGATTAAGACTAGCTAAGAAACTAGCTCATGAAATGCAATAGCAATGTTGTTATTAAAATCACATCAGTCAGCGGCGAGGCCAGCAGAGGCAACGGTAAGTCGGCGGCTAAGCGCTAGATTGAGGCGGACTGGGAGGTTCCCGAGGCCCAGGAGCCCCGGGGAAGAGCAGAGGGACCGTCCAGAGCCGGCAGCTCTCACGAGAGAGGTTGACGTGGCGTGGGCCGTGCCACGGGCAACCGCGGGAGATTTAAACGGCCCTGAGGAGCGCCAGCGACCGAGAGCGCAGCAAACAGGGCAGGGTGTGTCAGAAAGGGCACGGCACGGCAGTTTACGTGGCAGTTCGTGCAGGTAGGGCACAGCCCCCCCTCTCTTCCCAGCTCGAGAAGGCTACCGAAGCGGTGGGCATCGGCCTCAGAAGGAGACCCCGGTATGGCTGCCACTCGGCTGAAAGCCACTGCTAGGAAAAATGTGGCGACGCAGACAGAGCTCCCGTGTAAACTTGCAGCTGTCCAGGTCTCTGGCTGCAGGGAGCGCCCGAGTCTATCGCTGATGACGGAGGGCAGCAGGGACACCTCTTGTGTGAGGTGTGACCAGGGGGATGATCTGCTCAGCCTGGTGGCAGAGCTGAAGGAGGAAGTGGAAGGGTTGAGGAGTATCAGGGAGCGTGAGAGGGAGACAGATTGGTGGACCCACACCCTACCATCCCTGAGGCAGAGGCGGCAGATGGAGGCTCCGCAAGAAGCGGAGGTTCCCCTGCCCTCTTGCCGCCAGGCAGGAGGGGACCTAAGAGATGGAGGGGAACGGATACAGGTCCCTGCTCGGGGAGGCAGGCGAATCCCCTCCCGGTCTCCCTCGCCTTCCCAGTTGCCCCTACACAACAGCTGTGGGGCTCTGGAACTTGAGGACCAGGTCAATGAAGATCAGGGTGTAGATGAAGCCCTACCTAGGGAGGTGCCTAGGCTCAGTCGGGCAGCCCCACGCATTCTCACAGCCTCTGAAAAAAGGAGGGTAATCGTCATAGGCGATTCCCTTCTGAGGGGGACAGAGGGCCCAATGTGCAGACCTGACCCATCCCACAGGGAAGTCTGCTGCCTCCCTGGGGCCCGGGTAAAAGACATTACCAGGAAACTCCCTGGTCTGGTTCGGACCTCTGATGATTACCCATTACTGGTTGTGCAGGTTGGCAGTGATGAGATTGCAGAGGGAAATTCAAAGGCAATCAAAAGGGACTTCAGGGCACTGGGGCGATTAGTGGAAGGAGCACGGGTAGTGTTTTCCTCAATCCCTTCAGGGGCAGGGAAATATACTGAAAGGAACAGGAAAACGCACCTGGTTAATACGTGGCTCAGAGGCTGGTGCCGTCGGTGGCGTTTAGGGTTTTTTGGTCACGGCGAGCTTTACACGGCACCGGGCTTGCTAGCGACAGATGGTATACAGCTATCTCAAAGGGGGAAAAGAATCCTCGCTCGTGAGATGGCGGGGCTCATAGAGAGGGCTTTAAACTAGGTTTGAAGGGGGTAAGGGATAAAACTAGGTGCACCAGAGATGAGCCTGGGGTCAGCATGCCGATGCTAGGGGTGGATTCGATAGGCCGGCTCAAATGCATCTACGCCAATGCACGCAGCACGGGCAATAAACAGGAGGAGCTGGAAGCCATCGTGCGGCAGCATAGATACGACTCAGTCCCCATCACGGAAACATGGTGGGACGACTCCCGTGACCGGAGCGCTGCGATGGATGGCTATAAGCTCCTCGGAAGGGATAGGCGAGGTAGAAGAGGTGGTGGGGTGGCTCCCTATGTTAGGGAGTGTTTGGACTGTACAGAGCTACACGATTGTGATGACAAGGTGGAGTGCTTATGGGTGAGGATGAGAGGGAAGGCCGATAAGCCAGATATTGTGCTGGGAGTCTGTTACAGACCGCCTGACCGGGTTGAAGAGACGGATGAATCGTTCTACAAGCGGCTGGCAGTAGTCTCAGAATCGTGTGCCCTTGTTCTCGTGGGGGACTTCAACTTTCCAGACGTCTGCTGGAAATAGGACACAGCAGAGAGTAAACAGTCTAGGAGGTACCTGGAGTGTGTGGAAGATAACTTCCCGACACAGCCGGTAGGTGAGCCAACCAGGGGAGGAGCCTTGCTAGATCTACTGTTTACAAACACGGAAGGACTGGTTGGAGGTGTGATGGTCGGAGGCCGTCCTGAGCTTAGTGACCATGAAATGATAGAATTCTCAGTTCTCGGGGAGGCAAGGAAGGGGGTTAGCAAAACCACCGCTATGGACTTCTGGAGGGCAAACTTTGGCCTCTTTGAGGCACTGGTTGAGAGAGTCCCTTGGGAGATGGTCCTGAAGGGCAAAGGGGTCCAGGAGGGATGGACATTCTTCAGGAAGGAAGTCTTAAAGGCTCGGGACCAGGCTACTCCCACGTGCCGCAAGTCGAACCGCCGAGGAAAACGACCGGCCTGGCTGAATGGGGAGCTTTTGCTAGGAGTCAAGAAAAAAAGGAGAGTTTATCATCTCTGGAAGAAAGGGCGGGCAACTTGGGAGGAGTACAGGGATCTTGTTAGGTCATACAGAGAGGAAATTAGAAAGGCAAAAGCTCAGCTAGAACTAAATCTGGCCACTGTCATAAGAGACAACAAAAAATGTTTTTACAAATATGTTAACACTAAAAGGAATCCCAAGGACAATATCTATCCTTTAAGGGATACAGAAGGGAACGTTGCCACCAGAGATGAGGAAAAGGCTGAGGTACTTAATGCCTTCTTTGCCTCAGTCTTTAATAGGGAGACCAGTTATCCTCAGGGTACTCTGCCTCCTGAGCTGGACGGCGAGGATGAAGAGCAGAATATACCCTCCTTAATCCAGGAGGAAATAGTGACCTACTACGCCATCTGGACACTCACAAATCTATGGGACCAGATGGAATCCATCCAAGAGTGCTGAGGGAACTGGCAGAGGCGCTTGCCAAGCCACTCTCCATTATCTATCGGCGATCCTGGTCGACGGGGGAGGTCCCAGGGGACCGGAGGCTTGCCAATGTGACGCCCATTTACAAGAATGGTCGGAGGGAGGATCCGGGGAACTACGGGCCTGTCAGCCTGACCTCGGTACCGGGGAAGATTATGGAACGGTTTGTGTTGAGAGCGCTCGCTTGGCAAGTCCGGGACAAGCAGGGGATCGGGCCCAGTCAGCATGGGTTTATGAAAGGCAGGTCCTGCTTGACCAACCTGATCTCCTTCTATGACCAGGTGATCCACCTAGTGGATGAGGGAAAGGCTGTGGATGTTACCTACCTTGACTTCAGCAAGGCCTTTGACACTGTCTCTCATGGCATACTCCTTGAGAAGCTGGCGTCTCGTGGCTTGGACTAGTGTACTCTTCGCTGGGTGAAAAACTGGCTGGATGGACGAGCCCAGAGGGTTGTGGTGAATGGGGTTAAATCTGGTCGGCGGCGGGTCAGTAGTGGTATTCCCCAGGGCTCAGTGTTGGGCCCGGTTCTGTTTAATATCTCTATCAACTATCTGGATGAGGGGATCAAGTGCACCCTCAGCAAGTCTGCAGACGACACCAAGTTGGGAGGGAGGGTCGATCTGCTCGAGGGTAGGAAGGCTCTACAGAGGGATCTGGACAGGCTGCATCGATGGGCCGAGGCCAATTGTACGAGGTTCAACAAGGCCAAGTGCCGGATCCTGTGCTTCGGTCACAGCGACCCCGTGCAGCGCTACGGGCTCGGGGAAGAGCGGCTGGAAAGCTGCCCGGCAGAGAAAGACCTGCGGGGTGCTGGTTGACAGCCGGCTGAAGATGAGCCAGCAGTGTGCCCGGGTGGCCAGGAAGGCCAACGGCATCCTGGCCTGTATCAGAAATAGTGTGGCCAGCAGGAGCAGGGAGGTGTTCCCCTGTATTCGGCACTGGTGAGGCCGCACCTCGAGTACCGTGTTCAGTTTTGGGCCCCTCGCTACAGGAAAGACGTTGAGTTGCTGGAACGTGTCCGGAGAAGGGCGACCGAGTTGGTGAGGGGCCTGGAGCACAAGTCTTATGAGGAGCAGCTGAGGGAGCTGGGGCTGTTTAGTCTGGAGAAAAGGAGGCTGAGGGGAGACCTTATCGCTCTCTACAACTACCTAAAGGGGGGCTGTAGTGAGGTGGGTGCTGGTCTCTTCCGTCAGGTGGCTGGAGACAGGACGAGAGGATATGGCCTCAAGTTGCAGCAAGGGAGGTTTAGGTTGGATATTAGGAAAAAATTCTTTACTGAAAGGGTTGTCAGGCATTGGAACAGGCTGCCCGGGGAAGCGGTGGAGTCACCATCCCCGGAGGTATTCAAAAAGCGTGTAGACAAGACACTTCGGGACATGGTTTAGTGCACATGGTTGACGGTTGGACTCGATGATCTTAAAGGTCTTTTCCAACCTAAATGATTCTACGATTCTACATGCCGAGGAGACCCTCTAAAGCCAGGGTATGAACAAGAGAAGGGAAAAAAAATAAAAGGCACAAAGAAAATTTAAAAAGCATCAGGTATGTGTCAAACAAGAAAATTAAAAAATAGGGATAGGCAGCTTGATATAAGTAGACACGCAAAGAAAATTTTAAAAGCTACAAGATAGAATACAGGAAAAAAGTAAATAATAGAGACAAAAGCGTGTAGAAGTGAACACAAACAAAAATTCAAAAGTAAAAACAGGAAAAAATGAAAAAATAGCGAAAACCCCTAAATAGACGGAGACATAGAGAGAAAATTTTAAAAGCGATGGGGTACAGGACAGACTAGAAGGAATTCAAAAATAAAGATGGTGAACTGGCTAAAAGTAGATGAGGAAAGAAAATTTAAAAGCGACAGGGCACAGGACAGACAGGAAATAATTAATAAACAGGGAGAGATATCTTGATTAAAGCAGACATAGACTGAAAAATTTATAAGCGAGAGGATACAGGAAATGGGAAAAAAATTAACAAATAGGGAGAGAAAACGTGATAAAAGTACACCTAGAAACAAAATTTCACAACAAAAAGAATTATGAGAGTAAAAAATTGAAAAATAGGGACAGTTAACTAGATAAAAGTAGACACAGAAACAAAATTTAAAAAGCAATGTGGTTCATGACAGGCAGGAAAGAATTGAAAAATAGGAACAGGGATCAGAATAGAAGGGAACATTGAAAGACAATTTAAAAAGTGACAGGGTATATGGAAGCAAGGGAGGAATTAAAATTTAGGGAAAGGGAGCCGGATAAAGGGAATTGTTGAAAGATAAATTAAATAGCAATGGGCTATAAGAAATATAGGGAAGAATTAAAAAATCAAGAAAGGGAGCCAGATAGAGGGAAACATAGAAGGAATTTTAAAAAGCAGCTGAGTACAAGACAGACAGACAAGAATAAAAACACAAGGACAAGGAGATGGATAGAGGACGATGTAGAAAGGAAACTTAAATGGTGACTGGGTACAAGAAACAAAAGACGGGAAATAATTAAAAAATAGGGACAGGGAGATGGATAGAAGGAAACATAAAAAGCAAAAAGCGATGGGGTACAGGACAGAGGGAGGAATTTTAAAAAGGGTTGGGGCATCAGAGAGAGGGAACCGTAGAAAGAGAAATAAAAATGCAACTGGGTACAAGAAACATGGGAAAGCAGTAAAAAATAGGGAGCCACAGAGAGGGAAACGTCAAAAAAAAAATTAATAGATGAAGCGGTACAGGGCAGAGTTGGCAGAAGAGTAACAAGTTTTGGGGAGCCAGGCACGCAGGTTTGCCGTTGGAGGGAGAGACGGAAGGAGGGACAGGCAGGGAGGCGGACAGAGATCTGGGGAAGGGCGGCAGAGATGGAGCGGGATGCACGCGACAGAAAGCGCGACTCTCCGCAGCTCCCGGTGCCGGCGGGAGACCTTCACCGCCCCGATGCTTTTCTCTCTGCCTCGGCGGCAGGCGCCTCAACGCTCCTCTCCCACGTTGCTGCGCGCTATCGACCAGAATGCGGTACTGCAGCCCGGCGGCAATAGTGCAAATAAGAACTTCAACCAATCCCTCCCACCCAGCTACAAACCGTGACGATATACAATCCTTGCAGACTACACAAGACCCTGTTTCCTTCCAGCCATATCATTAGCATAAGCTATGCAAACCCATTTACATCAACAGGTTTTTCAGACGTAAAAGCAGAATCCAACGGCAGTTAAACCACATGTCTTACAACTGACAACGTAATATTTCCATCACTGATGACAGCACCGTAACAAAAAAGAATGGGTCTTTATTGTCCTTAATGAACTTGACGGGCTGCAAGAAACCAGTGCAGTTACGAGCATGGATTCTGTAACATCACTATCAGCATAATTTCCAGATCAAAGATCCAGCCTCCTGTTTAGACGATCAAATACAATTTTGATTTCAGATGGCAAGTCGTCACAACACTACGTTAGGTAGAGTATAAAATCTTATCATCAGATTCTCTGCTAGTTTAAGTCAATGTATTCTGCTGAAGTCAATGAAACCAAACACACTACCATATGAAAGAAATCTTTCAGTGTGCCTCAGACCTGGAAAAATAGCTTGAAAAATGTCCATAACTTTAAACACAAATTCTCTGCATTTCCCACAATCTCTCGACATTGAGCAGTAGTAAGACCCTAACATTTACTTGCAATATATTTCTTGCATAACAGTAATTTTTATTTTAATTTAAAAAGGGGCAACTAATAAATAAGATTTTCATAACTCCTCACAAAAATCAGTAGGCAAATACATTTGTTCCAAGATTTAAATTACTTGTATAATTTAAAGACTATCAAAGCTCTATAAAGTAAAATAGATACATTTACCTACTAATGCAGGAAACTACAGACAAACTTGCAGGAAATGACCGAAGGTGCAGAGGATAGGCTAATAGGCCAAGGTAGAAAAATAAAAAAAACCCGGGATTTCTACGGAAAAAATGAGTGAGCAGCCCACAGCATTGGCAGACAACAGACTTTTTATCCCCACTTCCTCCACCCATTCTTCTTCTCCCCCCCCCCTTTATTTTTTTTAAAGGAAATAATTTTTCTATTGTGAAACATATTGTCAGGGATGTAGTGGAGGCCAAAAGTTTAAATTGGTTCAGGAGAGGATTAGCCGAATTCTAAGACATGTGCCAACACAACTGCTATAGAAAGGATCTGCATCATGGTGAAATGCAAACAGCTACTCTGATAACGACACGTTACTATTCACTAAATTTGCCTTTTACCCTGTTGTATAGTTACTAATGTTGAAAAGAGTCACTGCTGTGCAAGAAACTAAACTTACAGCACTTTATGCTTTGAGAGAACCATGGCCCATCAGCTCATGGCTGAGAAGTCTTACAACTTAACACGTTTCAGTTGTACGCCAAAAAGTTCTGAGGTGGACTGCTGACTGTACTCAATAGTCACAGCTGATGTAGGAGCATATGATAAACTTTACTTATTTGCCTTTAACCGATGCTCCAAATATTTAAAAGTCATTCTTAAAGTAGGTTACTGGTTTGATTACCCTTCATACAAAATCCTCCTTCAAATGTAGGGTTCTCTTCTTTTCAGATTTAAGGCATGAGCAGAAATCAAACCTGCATAATCACTGAAATCAGTGCATATTTTTCAATAAACTTTAACAGCATCAGAATTCGTCCTCAAGTATCATTCATAAAGCAAATGCTTCATTCTTCAGCACTTTTTTTAGCAAACGTTAGTAATGCTGCACCACAGACTCTCACACCCAGTCACACATGTTCTTCCTGAGACTGTTATGCAACTTAGTATTTTAAAAATCACCACCCTAAGTGTGTACTTGATATTGGTTCTCCCCTTTTTAAAGTCTGATGATAAGGAAAAGCTGCAAGTACTACAAAACCAGGCAGACTTGCTTGCTCTTGCCAAAGAGAAAAAGGTTAAGCGTTATTAAAAAATAAGACTACTGCCTATCTTTAAGTATCCATAAAGCTATGAACATGAACTGTATGGTGGCTCATTAGCATGAATATTTGAACACGGGCATGCAAAATGTCCTTCAGTTAAATTCCGAACTCTATGAATTAATTGCTGGGCAATTTCCCAAGGATAAAACTTCTATTAAAAGCCAACAGTAAGCCAGAAATCTCTTTCCATTTCATATGGTAAAAAAAATACAGTGAATCCTGAAAAAAGAAATAGATATTAGACAGGGAAAGCCTATATAGTTATAGGGCAAGTAATAAAACATTTAGCGTTTTGATTTCTTTTTTTATTTATGTCATCAGAATAGTTAGACAAACATGGAAATATTTGCAACAGCTATGCTCGGATCACTTTCAAATCTTGGTAACACTGAAATAACAGGTCAGCAAAAACCAATGATGTGGGGAGGGCACTTTAGGCCTTATCATTTTCATACACATTCACACACACACACATATCTATATACACACACACTCCACAACTCCATAGAGCTATCTTAACTATGTCTGCAAGTAAACTGAAATCGTAGGCAGAAAGGAACTACATCCATACTAACACAGTCAGCCATGTCGTAAAACTAAAGATCACTGCAACCAGTGCCGTCAAAGAAGAAAAAAAACAACCAAAAAACCTAAAAGGAACCATCGCTGTACATGTCATAAGCATGAAGTTATTTTAACCTGATGACTACACTGCTCTAAACTTTAAGCATCGTTAAGTTTTATGTATTTTTAAAGTCTAAGGTTATTATTTTAAATGACCTACTTGTAGTGGCAGCCTAAGTAGCATTCTGGAGAACACCACAGCGTCCACAACTTCTACAGGACAGTGCAGTATGATTAAGCACTAGATTTCTAGGGGAGGAAAAACAAAAAAACACCACCACTCGTTTATTCAATTGAAAAGCTTATTACCTTCGCTTCCAAAGCAACAGGCTACAGGAATACTGAATGCAGAGTAAACCAGACCCGTGTGGAATACTTTGACTTCTCAGCTCCGAGTTACACATCTTTCCTTTCGTATTTTAACGGATTAACAGCATTTGGATGCACAGAAACTGTCTTTACAGTGATGTCTGCAGACCTCCGAGTCATGAGTTAATATCTCTTCCTAAAATAGAACAGTCTTAGCACTTCCTCTGAAAGGAGTGAAAAATCCACAACCAGGGAAGGAGGAAGTGAGGCAATACCGAGGTTTTTTTTCCAGAGATAACAAAATCCTGAGAGAACAAGATGTTTGTGCTGTCAGAATAAAAATCCCAAAAGAAACAAAACACTTTACCTTTCCCTTTGAAAAGTTGCTTTTGAGTCAAGATCTGCTCTTTTTCTCTCCCAAGCATGAAACCTCTCTTCAGCTTAAGACTGTTTTCAAAATACTGAATGCAGTAGAAATTTAGTGCACACGCTGGAACCTGTATAGAAACGTATTAAAAAAAAAAAACAAAAAAAACCAACACAACAGTACTACGGTGACTAGAAATCTTTTAAGTATTCTGATGAAAAGACTCAACTTATTTCTAGGAAATAAAGTGTTTGGGGCCAAAGCCAACAGATGACACGTAAGGTTAAAAAAAAAAAAAAAATTTAATTGATGTATTGAAAAAAGCTGCAGAAGGAAATGGGGACAGAAATTAAAAACCATTCAGGGAGTCAATGGTATAGATTGTCACCATGCAATCTAAATATTATAATTGCAGATCATACAGTCAGAACAAGTGAGTCAAAAGTAGCACGCTCCCTGGGAGAGGGGAGGGAGTCTCTTTCCCCTTTAATAGGCTCAAGCAAGAAGTTCTCGCTGTATTTCAAGCCAAGACCCAGCTAGCAGAAGGCAGCTTTTGTCAGATAAAGCAAGGCAAAAGGATCAAGTACAGCAACTCCCTTACCAGTCTCTTGCTCCCGAGCACCCTTCTTCAACTCTTCTTTCTTCTTCTGGTGTCGGGAAGGCAAAGCATGTTCTGTTCCTGTGAGCCGATAACTGCTTGTCCCTATAGTAACAGCAGGCACCTGTGATTCCTCCCCAAAGACATTTACACACAGAAATCAGTTGAGTGCTGTGTTATGGAAGCATAAGCTGCAGCGGACGTGATTTAGAATCAGTTATTTTTTTGTCCATCATGACAAAATAAAACCAGCAATTTATCACTTTATAGAAATTCTCCTAAAGTAGTAGTTGCCCCCAATAGCTGTCAAGTTTTTCTATCACAGGAGAACAAATGCAGCCAAAAGAATGTTTTCTCTAAAATGACTACTCCAAATTACACAAGCAGGCAGGCACAGGCAGCTCCCAATTTAATTAAGTTTATATACACAGCACCACTTAGTGGTGGAAGTGGAGTCACCACTGACAGAAATAATGAGAAGTTTTAACACCAACCTTCCCGCCCCGCTCCCCCGGACACGAACGAGGTCTGGTCTGTCTGTCCTCACTTGCCAAATACCACTACAGTGCCTTTAGTGTAAGACAGTACATCTGCCACGCAAAAGAAGTCCCAGAGAGCTGAACCTCAAGGCCAGCAGAACCAAAGGCTGCCGAGCATCAAACAGATGCATCCACTCTGAAGAGCTTTCAGAATTCTACAGCACTCTGCCACATGGTTTCTGGTGACACAGCCTGAAGCAGTGTTTAAACAAACGATCCAGCTTAGCATCTGCCTGTACTGCAAAAAATAGCAATCTCTTGGCTCACAACTTGGGTTTTATATAGATTTGGGCCATAAACAAATGCAACAGATGTAGAAAACCTGAAGACTTACAGTGACTGGAATGTAACTATAATTTTTCCACTCCATCAACCAGTTATAAAACTATCTAACTCATGCACCTACATAACAGAATACAGTAACTAACAAAAAGAAAGCCTTTTATTCAGAACAAATTAGTGTGTCTTTACAAGAAAGTCATGATTTCAACTTACAAAATCAGCATTATCATCAGCGATGCACCTTTCCTGAAGGGGAAATCCTTCTCTTTTATCAAATGTCAACTGCAAGAGTGTGCAAACAAAACAAACAAACAACCCACGCCAAAACCCACCCACGCAAGCTCTATTTAGATTACAGATATATATATTCACAGATGACAACTCTATCAATTTATACTTCAGGTCCTTCTCCTCCAGGAACCAGCCATAAAAGATGACGACAATTTTGTGTTAGTGCCATAGATTTGAGTTTTACAAACCCATACGTGACAGTTCTTGCTTTACAACATTTTAGCAGATGGAGACTTCACGAATAGACCACAAAAGTGGTTTTTAGATTCAGTATTATCTTCCTCTCCCAACAGAAGAAGTCAGTTACTGCCAGAGAAGCACATACCAGAAAGAATCTCCAAAATACAAAGAATGTTTAACAAAACACAAAGGAGTTCCTAGATAACACACATTTTGGTTTTTGTCTTTGGTATTCACCTCAAGGAGATGATTCTGTCTAGAAACACTACAGCTCATTTTTAAAAGGACAAAGAACATCCTTCCTTTCACGAAGAAATTCTCCAATTGCTGATTCCTCCCCAGACTGTCACTATACTGGGAAGTTGGTTTCCTCTTTCCAACTTCTATTGCTAGGCAGAGCCCAAAAACTAATAAAGAGCCTGAACCCTTCTACAGGCAGCAGGGAGTAATTTTCCTGGGAAGAAAGTAAAGAACTGAACAACAGAAAAAGAAATACAAAAGGAAAAAGATTAGTAAGGGAAAAAAGAAGAGGATAACCATTGCTTTTACTGGTACATTCTTAATAAGTAGCTGAGCACTTCTGAAGATGAAGAGCTTCGCTGCTTTCAGGACCAAAGTAAGAAAAAGTCTAAAGCATAGTCTTCCTGACGTGGGAAGATGCGTCCGCAAGAGAGACACAAGATCTAATACAGAAACATATCTACGTCTCGCTGAAAAATTGCACTCTAAGACTCACCAGCTTCTGCTTCAAGGGCAGTATACCACCAGCTGAACTGGATGGTAGTAATTTTACCCCATACAAGAAGTAGAACATGCACTATCCTTTAAGGAGGCAGAACAATAACCAAAGCAGAAAAAGGCTTAGAAATTAAGTCAAGATGGCACTTGCTCAGACACACAGTGAGGAGGTGCAAGGTAGGTAAGACAGCAAAATGGAGATTATTCCTCGTTCACACAGAGCTGACTTTGACTCAAGTCGGTCTTCCTCTCCTTTTCCCACAAAATTAGGAATACCCTTATGTAGGAAGTCCAGACTTCGTAGCCACCTATGCAGACAAGCAAAAAACTACTCTGGGTCTGCTTTTGTGGTATTCATGAAGTTGCAGAATTCAGCTTAGGGATGCATAATCACAGTATTTAATTACTGTTTCAGTACTGATCTGCATACATCAGCAGATGGTAAATTAAAAATCATAGTGCTTCTGATTTGGTATAATCCAACAGACCTCCAGATTTTTTTCAGAGCACGTAAAGGTACAGCTCTCTGGGCATCACATGGTATCATAACTGCCAAATGACTTGACGAGCTTGTAAGCATCCAAACTGCTGCGAACACATTTATACATACAATAATGGATAAAATGTAGATGCATTCCACCTACCCACTTATGCAGGCAAACACTCCTGAGTTAAAAGCCACTGTATGAACCAGCGTACAGAGTGCTTAACAAAGCCAGTGATTCCCTTGCACACCTGAAGACCAGAAAAACATTCACCAGAATAAAATTAGGGCCATGCTCTTTTTTTGTTGGTTTTTTTTAAACTGTAACATGTACCAACTAAGACAATAAGATCACTTTTCCAGCATCATTCGTACACACGTATGTCCCAGAAGCTACTTGAAAGTACCTTGTGTAATGGAATTGGCTGGAAAGCTCAGCTTGAAGAAGTTGAACTCGATTACTGATCGATTTACAGGTACAGAAAATAAATGCATGCAGCATTTTAACAACTATGACTTACCATTGTTGTGTTATTTCCATTTAGCAAAATCTGGTCTAGCTTTGTGATTCTTCTGCCCTCAAGTGGAATCTCACTGAAGCAGCATTAGAAAAAGTAAGAACACATAACCAGGGACAACGATTCCAGTTTTGATTACAGAACTGACATAAATCTCTACATTAAGATGACAGTTGTTGGAACTAAGAAATAAATTGGCCGCACTGCAGCCTGATCTTGATAAATTGACCACCTGGGTAAAGAAAGCTACCTGGCTACTAAAAAGATCCATTGTACTTTTCTGCTCAGTACGCATAAAGATACAGATTCACCCTCTAAATCTTGGCAATTTCTTGAATACCACCAATACTCAGAATAGGTTTCAAATAGCAACGTGGCATGACAAAGTAATAAATACTTACCCTTAAGTCTGCTAACTTTCTAAATCTTTGCCTAGACCTTAAGGAAATGTAAAAGCAAACAAACTACTGGGAAGTTCAACACACAATCCACGCAAAGTTAAGGCTACAAAGTAGGAACCTGATTACAAGTATAAATCATGCAACAGCTACTCTATGACATGGGTGTCCTGAATAGATCACCCTCTATAGTTTAAGTCCAAGGTAAAAACCATTCAGCTGGCAAGTATTCCAAAAATATAAAAACACTCTGCTTATAGATCTTACACAGTATTCTTCCTCAGGAAGCCAAACATTAAACAGCAACTAGAGACAGAAACAGTACTTACAATTCTGTAACGTCTTCTAACACCGTATCTGAAAATCCAGTTTCAAGGAAAATGAGGCCCCGAATTTTAAAATAAAAACATTTAAAGTTATTTCCATGTCATACTGAGCTATGATTTTATCTGTAAAATAAAAAATCAGAATAATACAACTGATCCATATAAAAAGGCTCTTCTATCTGGTGAACTCAAACCTCTCAAAAGCAGTAACGTAACTAAGCTGGAGCATAAACTAGATGGCCTTAAACACTTCCATCAAAGGATACTGACAAAGTCATCGAATCCTAGAAGTGTTCCAACAATTCCTTACCACTCTTCATCGCAATATGAATGCGTGAACCTATGCATTTGTCCACAAGTTCTGTAAATAAAAACAAAACTAAACTGAAAGGCACAAGAGATTGCTTTATAGAACATACATTTTTCGAGCAAAAACCTTAACATTGTGGCGGCAAAAAAACGTAATTGCCGCGGGCACTGGTAAAAACCACAAAAAGACGGGGGAAAAAAAAAAAGAGACAGGAGAAAATACATTAAAAAAACACGTTTCCTCGAACGCTTAACTGCTGCCGCTACCTCCGCAAGTTTCTGCGGCCGCAGGAACACGTTCCCTCCACCGAGAGCACCTCGGTGTCGCCGGCGCGCAGCGCAGCGCCGCGGCTCTGCCGAGCGCCAACGCTCGTCCCCAGCCGGCCTTTGCAAACCTCGGCCCGGAGCCCGGCCGCGGCTCCCGAGCGGCGGGAAGCCCCGCGGCCTCACGCAGACGCCTGACTGACGAGCCGGGAGGGCCGCCCCGCCCGCAGCCCCGGCCCCTCAGCCCCGGGCCGGCGAGGATTTTTCCCTCGTCGGCCAAGAACGCCGGGCGCTGCGGCCAGACCCGCGCCCTTCACCCCGGCTGCGAAGGCGAGGGGCTTCGCCGCCCGCCGCCGAGCCGAAGCGGGGGGGGCGGCGCGGCGCGGCCCCTCCCCGCCGGCCCCCCGCGCCCCATCCAGCCGCCCGCCCTCCCTCGCCTCCCGCCGCCTCCGCACAGACCCGCACCGCCGGGCTGCCCGAGGAAACCCTCGCCTCACGCCACCCGCCCACAAGACGCCGGTTACCGAGCGGCAGGAGCCGAACAGCCCGGCAGCCTCAGGGTGTCAGTCCCCCCTTCAGATAAGTCTTCTTTCCCTCGGGAGCGTCAGGTGGAAGGATTTTACGCGCTGTATGTCACGGCTGGTTTATGTGGCGATTTTTACGTTTTCCCCCAGATTTGCTCATCGATTCCCAAAAGGGCTGGCTGTTGCAAGAAGGATTTTTGGAAGCCCTTTGGCCTGTGCACAATGGGCTTGCAGCCAAAAAAACACTGGCCGTTCAAACAGGCTTTGCTTGCTTGATGCTACAGCAGTAATTAAACCCGTGTTTCAACTTCCAGAGCCACTGCACGTTTTGTGACGGGGCAGATGCCAGAAGAATCAAGCCTGCATAAACTCCGTCCTCCGCCTAGGAAGGCAGTGCTGCCTCCAGAAACGCACGCACCTTTTGAAGGATGAACAGCTGCTGGCATCAGAGGGCTGCTGGCTCAGTTCTTAAATGGGGTTAGTTCCCAGGTAACGCTGAACGCTTGGACTTTCTGTTCTTGAAGTGAAATCCAACCTTTGAAATTGGTAGGTGCCGCTGCCGTGCCGGGCTCCGGGCAGGAGTGCTTTGCTGTGACCAGAGCAGAGAGATGGAACGCTGGACTTGACTCGCTGCGAGGCTGCAGGGCTGGCGTGTCTCCTTGAGCAGAGGGTGTTTGAAGGGCCAGTTGGGGTAGTTAACGATGACTGTGTGAGCCGGCACGGGCAGGACGCAGGACAACCGCAAAGCCACAGATGAAATGCAAAGAGTAAATTTATTTTCGTTACCTCGCCAACTGGGGGATCCCCGAAGCAGCGCCCGGGCACAGGCACACGAGCGGGGACGCAGGCACTGCTGAGCTCGGCCCGTGCCAGGGGATTGCCGACCCTGCTGTTTTTGCCAGTGTACCAGGGATTCGCGCAGGCGCAACGTACCACTGTGCTTTGATCCTTCCCACAGCAGGACAGGCATCTCAAGCGTGTTTGATAGGGTGCCTCTAAGTCTATCGCAGGCCTGTGTTACCTAAACACCGATGTTCTACTTGTCAAGCACGCAAGGATAAACAGCAATTAGTATGATACATGTATACTTATAACATCTTGTATCAACATCCTCCGTTTTGTATCTGGGTCAGTACTGTACTTGCACGTCCACCCAGCCCCAGTTGAGAGCAGAAATTGTTGTCACTAATCCTGTGTGCCAGAGCGCTGTCCCTGCTCTCTCCTCCCCGGTGCAACCTGAGCGCACGACTGCCCTGCCTGCGCCTGCCTCGGTGCTTTGGGAACTGGGCTGAAAAGGAAGGGCAGACTGGTGTAGTCACAGGATCTCTTGAGGGGTCCCGGGTTTGGTTTGCTAATTACTTCTGTAATGTTTCCTGGACTATTCACTGCATATGTGCACAGAGAGGCAGACCAGGCCGTGAACTAAGTTTCCAGTGTAAAGGTTTCCTCTTACAATAAAATACGCTTCCATTTTCTCATCGGTAGCAGCCTGAAAGATAGAAGCTGAAGCAGGATGTGCCTCTTGTGAAAATAGGTAACCACAGATGGTTGTATTCACTTGATCCCTCATTGCTTCCTGTGTAGGGAAACGGTACATTAATTTAATCTTTTGTATCTAGGCAGGGCCCTGATAATGTTACTGTGTAGGCACCAAGTACGCAGATATCCGGTTTTCTGCACATTTCTGACTGATCTTTCTTGTGTCTTTTAATGAGGGAAATCTTGATATGTCCTCCCAAGGTGTACTGGCTTTGCGTGGCAAGGTTTTGGAGGTGGGGGGGGTTACAGGGGTGGCTTCTGTAAGAAGCTGCTGGAAGCTTCCCCTGCGTTCGACAGAGCCCATACCAGCCGGCTCTAAGTTGGACCCGCCGCCGGCCAAGGCCGAGCCAATCGGTGATAGTGGTAACGCCTCTGTGATAACATTTTTAAGAAGGAAAAATAGTTGGGAGAGACAGAGAGAAACGGCAGCCGGAGAGGGAGTGAGAACATGTAAGAGAAACAACGCTGCAGACACCAAGGTCGGTGAAGAAGGAGGGGGAGGAGATGCTCCAGGCGCCGGAGCAGAGATTCCCCTGCAGCCCGTGGTGAAGACCATGGTGAGGCGGGTTGTCCCCCTGCAGTCCATGGAGGTCCACAGTGGAGCAGATATCCACCTGCAGCCCGTGGAGGTCCACGGTGGAGCAGGTGGATGCCCGAAGGAGGCTGTGACCCCGTGGGAAGCCCGCGCTGGAGCAGGCTCCTGGCAGGACCTGTGGATCTGTGGAGAGAGGAGCCCACGGAGCAGGTTTTCTGGCAGGACTTGTGACCCCGTGGCGGACCCACGCTGGAGCAGTGTGCTCCTGAAGGACTGCACGCCATGGAAAGGACCCATGCTGGAGCAGTTCGTGAAGAACTGCGGCCCGTGGGAAGGACCCACACGGAGAAGTTTGTGGAGGACTGTCTCCCGTGGGAGGGACCCCACGCTGGAGCAGTGGGAAGAGTGTGATGAGTCCTGCCCCTGAGGAGGATGAAGCGGCAGAAATAACGTGTGATGAACTGACTGTAAACCCCATTCCCCGTCCCCCTGTGCCGCTGGGGGGGGGTAGGTAGAGAATCCGGGAGTGAAGCTGTGCCCGGGAAGAAGGGAGGGGGTGGAGGGAAGGTGTTTTGAGATTTGGTTTTATTTCTCACTACCCTTCTGTGGTTGATTTGTAATAAATCAAGTTAATTTTCCCCAAGCTGAGTCTGTTTTGCCCGTGACGGTAACTGGTGAGTGATCTCTCCTGTCCTTATCTCGACCCACAAGCCCTTTGTTATATTTCCTCTCCCCTGTCCAGCTGAGGCGGGGGGGAGTGATAGAACGGCTTTGGTGGGCACCTGGTGTTCAGCCAGAGTCAACCCACCACACAAGGAAAGAAAGAAATGCAAAGAACTGATGAAGAAAGAGGTGCCAGTCAAGGTGGGAGTGTAGGTAGGTTCTGGTTTTAAATTTTCTCGACTGTGTTCTAGCCAAAAGCCTTGTCTTAACTGATTGAAATGAGCTGAACCACAGGGTATTTTTCATCCCTCCACAATTGTGTATGGCTACAGACTTTACCAGCCATCGCCATGGAGTCTGGGCCTGTCCTGTAGTGAGCTCAACCCAGGACATCCATCTTTTGAAAGGGCACAGACTCTAGTTTAAAGGAGGTAAGAAAAGACAGAACTTACCCCTAGGGAGTTTGCCTCAATGGCAGTTTGAACCCCCGTACATCCATAAGCTAACTCTTCCGTAATGAGGCATGCTTCAAAACTGCCAAGGCCAAGACCACCTATGGGTGAAACATTTCATTGACTGAAATGAGCTTAAAGTGGAACATATTAGTGATTTACAAAAAATTAATTATCAAAACCATATTCCCCCACATACATTTGATTGTGCACTGTGTTTGATTAGATGTCCCCATACGAACTTTTTAAATCGAGTTTTGTCAGATTAGTAACAGATGATTTAAAAATTACATTTCGCAGTTCCAGCGTGATTGTGTGTTTGATGTGAGACAAGTTGCACAAAGTGGCAAGAATGTGCCACTAGGATCTTTCAACTACTTTACATCTGAGAATTTCCTTAAGAGTTCTTAGGAAGCAGAGAAAGGGCCATAAGGGCTTCTAAGCTACCACAGCACTTAGGAATAAAAAAAAAAGCGTCTGTATCAGTTAGAAAACCAACCCAGTAACCCGTTTCTGACACAAGCCAATACTCTGAGAAGTGCATAAAAACACAGTAACAATACAGCAATACTCCTCAAAATATTTTTCCCAGCCTTCAGGTGACTTCCTCGGCCAAACGTATCTTTGGTATCTTTGTTATGCTACCCCCTGACAGACATTTCTTCTGTGAATTTGCCCAGTCTCTTTTTGAACGTCTGTACAATTTTTGCCTCAATATCATCCAGGGGCAATGAGCTTCACAAATAAACTACACACTGAGTGTAGAACCATCCCCTGTCATTTATTCTGAACCTGCTGCCTGCTGACTTCATTTGATGCCTTCTAGTTGTACTGAAGGGGACAATGAACTGTCAATCCCTTTTCGCCCTCTCCACGACACTGGCGTTTTAGGCATTTCTCATACAGAAGCTGTTCTGTGCCTTTTACCATCTTTGTCATCCTTTTAGGAACCTCCTCCATTGCCACAATACCCTTTTGAGGTGGAAGGGTCAGACTGTGTAATGAATTAGAGAGGGAGGTGCAATTTGGATTCAAGCAGCTGCATAATTATGGCTTCTGCTTTTTTCTTCACTCCCTTCTTAATTTCTGGCCTTAAATTCATGGTTTTGACCACTTCTGGGCATTATGCTGACATCTTCACAAAACTAGATATTATAACCCCCAAAATCTGTTTTTTCAGAGGTAGTAACTAGTTCAGAAGACACCATTTTATCTGGGAAGTTTGGATTGCTTCTTTCCTTTCTTGTGTGCATCACTTTTCCTATTTTGAGTTTCATCTGCCATTTTAACAGTCACACAGTTTCACCACCACCTTCAACAACTCTTTGCACCAGCCTCATCTTTTCTACACTGAATAACTCAGTATTATCAGTAAACTCTACGACCTCACTCTTGACCTCCTTTTCCACATTATTTATGGATATCCCAAGCGCCAGCAAGACTGTGCTGCTGATTTTTCCACTATGAAACCTGATGATTTTTCAAATTCATTTCTGAAGTTCGAGCGTTTTATACCAACCGGGCATCCCTTGTTCACACACTTCTTAGCTACTGGGGGTTGGACTAGATGAGCTTTGAAGGTCTCTTCCAACCCAAACCATCCTGTGATTCTAGGATTCTACTTCAGAGAACTCCAATTATTTTTTGTGCCATGGCTTCCTTTTACAAAACCCCTTCTTTAGCGCATCGTGTTTATGGGTGTCCACTATATCTGTACTTCATTTAACTTGTGCTGACTTTAGATGGCATATCAGGCTTACCAGTACGTATTTTCCCAGCTCTCCTGTCTACTGATTCGTATAGGATAGAAGAGCCATCAATGAGTGGGTAGAAATACCCAACCCAATAGTGCCCTACCTATCAACTATTACTACCTTAATCCCCCCAAATTCTAAATTTTATACTCCGATTCATGCGCAGCATTTTTTAGCATCCCCATTCATCTGGATTCCCAATATATTTTTGCCTTTACTTGGATGTCAGGGAAACTTACTTGGACCTGAACTCAACTTTATCCCCAGATCTCGTCCAAGCAATGCAGAATACTCCCCAGCCACAAACTAAAAACCAGATGTGAGCCTTTTTAGGAGCTGGAGTATTTTGTAGGCCACGGATTGCTGCTTTTGGAGAATTAGTGAAGCCACTTCTCCACAGTATACATCAGTATCAAGCAGAACCTTTGCCATGGAGTGTGGACTAGATGGCTGCCTTTGAAAAACTTAAATGAGTCTTATTGACAGCCCCTACACTTGGCCTCCAAATGATGATAAACCTTTTACCTTATGCGTACATGAAAGAGAAGGAACCGCCTCTGCCTCTGGCCCTATGTCAGGCCAACTCCCCCCAGTTTATATACTGGACATGACATCACATGGTATGGAATACCCCTTTGGCCAGTTTGGGTCAGCTGTCCCGGCTGTGTCCTCTCCCAACTTCTTGTGCCCCTCCAGCCTTCTTGCTGGCTGGGCACGAGAAGCTGAAAAATACTTGACTTAATCTAAACATTACTTGGCAACAACTGAAAACAACCCTGTGTTATCAACATTGTCCTCACGCTGAACCCAAAACATAACACCAGCTACTAGAAAGAAAAATAACTCTATCCCAGCTGAAACCAGGACACCAGCCCAAAGCCAGCCTCCAGAACCTGCTTCTATCTCACCAGGGGTGTCAAGAGAAATGCCCTCTTTCCCCCAGGGCTGCCCTCGGTGGAGGGATGGGCCTTGCAGCCAGGGAAGCACCATCCCTGTTTGGAGATGTTACCTAGTTCAAGGTAAAGGGCTAATTTACAGCACAGGCATTTCCAGCCGGCTCGCGAGAGCCCCGTGGGAGCTGCAGGACACCCCAGCCCCCGGGACGCAGGAGCCCTTTTCATGCCAGAGCCAGAACCCCAGGAGGGGCCAGCTCCCAGGGAAAGCTGGCCCTGGATGGCCCCCCTCGCAAGGGGACGGAGCCATTCCCATGGGAGCCTCGGGGCTCTGGGCAGCCCCAGCACCAGGACCAGGACCTGGTTGCCACATCATCCCCCGAGCCCGGTGGGACCCCCAGGCAGGGCTCTCGCAGCAGTCCCCAGCCCTGTCCAGCCACCCCCACAGCCCAGCAGCTGCAGCTTTTTCCAGAGGACAGCCCCGGTGCGACCCCTCGGGAAGGAGCTCCCAAACCCCTTACCCTTGGTGGAGAGCTGCAGGAGCGTGGGGAACAAGCTGCTGAGCTCCAAGCTGATGGCCACGGTGCAGCAGCCCTCCATCACGCCTGCCACGTGCCCTCAGCTCAGGGAGAGGGATGCTCTTCGCAGCTCCTCGCCCAAAACTCCTCTCCAACGTGCCCCTGCTCCTCTGCCGGTCAGCAAGGGCCCTGCCTGTCAGCAGCGTGCAACAGACCACACACTCAGCAGAGATATCGCTTTATTCTGCGCAGGGTGCTTGGTGGACTTTCCACAAATCAAGCACACCAGATTCATCAGGTGTGTCCCTTTTATCCAGTAACAACTGCATCTAATTTATTAAACTAGTACATATTCAAACTATCTAATGCATATGCATAGGATTATATAACCATGACACAGCAAATGCCTTCTCCGCATGCATGGGGGTCTCGGGTGGTCTTCGGTAGGCATTTGAGGAGGTAGTCCCTCCTTACTTTGACTGCTAAGTCGCTCTGTATCGGGTCAGTGGTTCATTTTCCTGCCAAGAGGGATGCACCATCAATCAGGAAGAATAGAAAGGATCAGAACTGATGCTCCAGGTGAGGCACCATTAATCAGGAAGGATAGAAAAGATCAGAATTATCTTGGCTAACCAACTTAATTTCAAACAGGACTTTCTAATCTACCACAGGATTTTCTGTATCTGTCATCAATTTGATTTAACCTCCACCTGTGTGCAACCCTGCTGTAAGTTTCGGGTGATCCTTGCCATTTTCGAATCTTTAAGTCACAGATATCATTGTAACAAATTCCATCAAATCACTCTGTTAAATTGGCTGAGGAAGCCAACACCAAAGTGGAGGAAAAAGCGATTGTCCACGCTTCTTGGGGACAACAGCCTGTGAAAGGCTGCACCAGCGCTACCCCTGCATGTTCCTCTGGGCTTGGGACCTGCGGGTCATCCAAGGGGAGCAGGGCTGCAGGACTAGAGCAGAAACACTCCCATTTTCTCCAGCAGACATGTCCTGAGCACACCCCTCCGGCTGAGGGGTCCCTGAGGCTGAAGGCCAGACCCACGGCCCCGGGCACGGCTGCAACCAGCCCGGGGAGAAGCACTGCCACGGGCAGCACCACTTACTCACCATCCCCGGCCCAACACACATACTGGGGGCAGGCTGCCCCAGGGCAGGTCGGTGTGGCACTGGGCCAGGAGGCAGGGAGAGCTCCGCAGAGACTCAGCGCCGGGTTTCTTATCCCGCGCTGCCGCTCTCAGCTCCCCTGTTCGCCCAGAAAATGCTCCCGAAGCAGCTGCAGCCCCTCTATGCCTCCCCACAGGGTGTCTGCCCGCACCGTGGCGCCTGCCTGGCTCGCTCAGCCTGGCCCAGCTGCTCTCCCAGACCCAGCCCTAGCCCCGGCCCCACTGCTGCCCCGCTGAGGTGCGGTGGATGCCATGCTGCACTGCTCAGGGCTGGGTGCTGGCCCCCTGCCTCCCCACCTGCTCCCTGCGCTCACCTTGGAGCAGCCTGGGTGACCCAGGCTTGCAGGGCCAGCAGGAGGAGGCAGGTGAGGACCACGGCCCCCCAGGCTCGCACCATGCTGCTGCCGCCGCTGCTGCCGCTGCCACAGTGTTGCCCGCAGCTGGCACAGCACAGTATGTCAAAGCAGGACTGTGTAACCTCACAGCCCTGTGGGGCCACCCACTCCACCAGGCCTCCCCAGCGCACACCCGCTGCCAGGGCATTACTGAAGCGGCACACTATGGCATCTCCTTGTTCTACATGAGTGTGAAAGAAGCAGAAGTGGAGAAGGGTGCACCTATCTTGGGAGGCAGCACAGCATTTAGGAGTGCATAGGCACTCAGATCTTGCTTCCCAGAAATCAGTCAAGACCAAAAGCTCCATAGGAAGATTGCATAAAAAAGCCAACTGCAAGTGCTTTTACTTGCTACCAACTCCTGTGCAGTGTACCAAGGAGCAAGAAGCGCAGAGCAAGAAACCTTCCTTCAAATTAAGGCCCACAGCCTGCTGTTTCAGCAAGAGGCAGAGAGCACCAGCTGAGAACAACCTCTGCTTTAACTACACCTAGCTCCGCCACCTACACAAGGAGACCGGCTCCTGAATGATCCCTAGCCCTAAAAACACAGATCTTCCCTAGGGCAATGCTAAGGAAATACCAGAGCACAGGGACACCTGGTCATTCAGTTTAAGCTGATGGGGAGGACAGAGGACTAGAAGGAGAACACTAAGATGAGGGAGAAGACTGAGGAGCCGAGAAAGAAAGGCACAAAGAAAAGGCTAGAGACATGGAGAAATCAAACAGGGGCGAGGAGCCCTGCAGAGAGAAGGAGGAAGAAAAAGTAGGGGTGAGGAGCAGGACAGAGAGTTGGGGACAGAAAGAGAGGAAGAAGGAAGGGGAGATAGAGAAAGACAGGGACAGGGAGTAGGACATACAGATGGAGAGAAAACGAAGGACAGGGAGAAAGACAAAGGGACTGAGAAATAAAGAGAGGGTCAGATTTGGACAAAGAGACCAAGAAGGGGAGGGGGAAACAGCAATGGTCTGGAGGACAGAGACAGAGGAAGAGGACAAGAGGGCTGAGAAGCAGGAAAGAGGAAGAGAGGAAAAATAAAAGGGAGAGCCAGCTGGACGGGTGTGTATAGCAAGAAATGATGGGAGAGGCAGCAGGACAGAGAAATAAAGACGGAAAAGATGGGAACAGGAAGCAGGACAGAGGGACAGCGAGAGGAAAAAAGGGGCAGGGAGCAGGACAGAGGTGGAGAGAGAAGAAGCAGCAGGGACAGAGGGATAGAGAGAGGAAAAAGACAGGAAGAAGGATGGGGGACAGGGAAAGACAGTAACAGTGAGCAGTAAGTACATGGATTGTCAGAGAAAGACAGGGACAGGGAGCAGGACAAGGCGATACAGAGAGAGAAAAAAGGGACAGGGAGGAAGGACAAAGAGAAAGACAGGCAAAAATAGGAGACAGGGAGCAGGACAGAGATGGAGAAGGAAAAAAACAGCATT
Organism: Gypaetus barbatus; assembly: GCA_028022735.1. NCBI lineage: Eukaryota > Metazoa > Chordata > Aves > Accipitriformes > Accipitridae > Gypaetus > Gypaetus barbatus. The sequence continues at coordinate 84,006 of CM051559.1, forward strand.
GGGCTGCAGGACAGAGATGGACTGAGAAATAACAGCGACAGGGAGCAGGAGAGAGTGACTAAGAGAGGGCAAAACCTGAAGAGGGAGCAGGACACAAACGTAGAGGGGTGGGAAGACTCAGAGAGAAGGACAGAGAACCAGAGGGAGAATGAGAGGGGTAGGGAGCAGGACAGAGAGATGGAGCAGAAGGGAGGGAAAGATGGGCAGCAAAACAAAAGGAGAGACAAGGACAGGGGCAGGGAGCAAGACAAAGGGGTGGAAGAGGAAAAAAACAGCGATGTGCTGCAGGACTGAGATGGAGGAATTAAAAAATAGACAAAGGGAGCAGGCCAGAGTGACAGAGAGAGAAAAAAGGAACAGGGAGCAGGACAGCATTGGAGGAAAAACCAACTGTGATGGGGAGCAGGACAGAGACACAGAGAAAAGAAAAATACTGAGCAGGAGAGAGGGGAAAGAAGGGACAGCCAGCCGGACAGGGGGATATAGTAAGAAAGGATGGGACAGGGAACGGGACAGGGAGAAAGACAGAAAAGATGGGGACAAGAAAAAGGACAGAGGGACAGCAGGAGAAAAAAAGGGGCAGGGATCTGGACAGAGATGGAAAAAGAAGCAGCAGGGAAAGAGGAATAGAGGCAGAAAGAGGGAGATGGGGCAGGAGAGAGAAAGACAAATAAGGACCGGGGGCAGGATAGAGATTGCAAAAAAAGCCTGGGGTGGGCAGCAAGATGGAGAGGGAGCAAAAAAGAATAGGGGCAGGGAGCAGGACAGAAGGATATAGTGAGAAACACTGGGGCAGGGAGCAGGACAGAGTGACAGACAAGAATGATGACAAAGAGAAAGACAGGGACAGTGAGCAGCACAGAAGGATGGAGAAAGAAACAGAGGTATCAGGAGCCCTGCAGAGAGATGGAGGAAGGGGAAAAAACCAAAAGTGTCAGGGAGCAGCAGAGACGGACAGAGAGATAAGAGATGGACAGGAAGAAGGACAGGGACAGTGGGATACAGAATGAAAAAAGACAGGGATGAGCAGGACAGAGTGACAGAGAGAAAGAACAAGAAGCAGAAGGACGGGAGGGGTGGGCAGATAAGGACACGGAGTGAGACATACAAGCAGAGAGAGACAAAGGACAAGGAACAGGCCAGAGAGACTGTGAAAACCAGAGCGCGATGCAGATCAGGACAAAGAGTCAGAGAAGAAAACAACAGCAATGGGCTGCAGGGCAGAGACAGAGGAAGAAGAAAAAGAGGGGCAGGGAGGAGGAGAGAGGGACAGCAAGGAACCAAAAGGGACAAGTAGAGCAAAAGAGAAAGAGGGACCTGGAGAAAAGAGAGGGACAGGGAGCAGGACACAATAATAGAGATAGGGGAAGAGGTACAGGGAAGCGAGAAAAAATTACACAGAGGGAAAGGGGAGGCGGCAGGGAGGTACTGAGATGCAAAGAGGGGTGACATGGCCCAAGGGCCTGGGACTCACTGCACTACCAGGCAAACTTTACAGTTCTGGCACTTCCTCCTCTGTCTGCGTGTCCTTTCCTCCCTTCCTCTTCTGTAGCTCCAGTCACTTGCCTGTCCTCCATCTAAGAGAATGCATTGGTGTCTTACAGCTCTGACAATGTGAGGCTTCCTAGATACACAGCCACACACACACACTACACGGCCGTACTATATTTGTCATTACATATACAGACCCCACGGTGCATGTTGGTGATCTGGTCTGCTGAGGACTACTCAGAGGGATCCCTTCTGCCCTGGAGAGGCCGGCTCTCTCTTGCTTGCAGCTGGAGAGGGACAGAGGGACAGCCGTCCTCATTCTCCAGCTGCTTTACCTTCTTCTGGTCTCTTCAGCTTCAGCCGCAGCAGCTCCTCTCCAAAGCCAGCAAGCGTCCACCCGCCCCTTTCCACCCATGCCGCCAGGAGAACACAGCCAGAGACAGCCCACGCACACCTCAGCCAGATGCAGCCAACAACCTCCTCGGGGAGCAACAGACAACCGAGCCCTCAGCGTGGCCTCTGGGAGTGGGAAAGCAGCAGCAACTCTGGTTCCTGCAGCCGGCCCCAGGCTGGAGCCCCTCCTGCTGCAGGAGCTCCTGCAGACACCGCTCCTTCCCTGCACCGGTGCTGACGGGACCCACCTTAACCAAGGCCCGAGGGCACCCGAGGCCCGGCTCGCTGCTGCCGGGACAGGCTGTGGGGCAGCCTGGGGCTGCGGGACAGGCCTCAGGGGAGGTGCTGGGGGCGAGCGGGGCCAGAGCGGCTCAGGGGGGCTCTGGCAGTCGGGGTGCCTGCTGCCTGTGCCCGGGGGGGCTCTGTCTCTGGCTACTTCCCCTCCCCAGCTCTCGGGTCCCTCCTGGGGCTGCCCCGGCCCTGGTCCCAGAGCCCAGGTGGAGCAGGGAGGAGGAGGAGGAGGAGGAGGAGGAGGAGGAGGAGGAGGAGGAGGAGGCGGAGGACAGGGCGATGGGGTGGCAGGAGAGGGACGGGAGCAGGACAGAGGGGCAGGGAGTGTAGAAAGGCGAGACACTGGCAAGGGGTGGGCGGAGGGACAGAGCGGAAAAGGGATGGAGGGCCGGGGGGGGGGGGAGGAGGGATTGTGGTGGGTTGCCCCTGGCAGGACGCCAGGTGCCCCCCCAAAGCCGCCCTGTCACTTGCCCCCCATCAGCTGGAAGGTGGAGAGAAAATATAACGAAGGGCTCGTGGGTCGAGACAAGGACACGGAGATCACTCAGCAATTACTGTCACGGGCAAAACGGACTTGACCTGGGGAAATTAATTTAATTTATTACCAACCAAATCAGAATAGGGTAATGAGAAATAAAACCAAATCTTAAAAACACCTTCCCCCCACCCCTCCCTTCTTCCCGGGCACAGCTTCACTCCCAAATTCTCTCCCTCCTCCCCCACAGCGGCATAGGGGAACAGGGAATGGGGGTCAGGGTCCGCTCATCCCACCTTGTCTCTGCCGCTCCTTCCTCCTCAGGGGGAGGACTCCTCACTCTTCCCCTGCTCCGGCATGGGGTCCCTCCCATGGGAGACAGTCCTCCACAAACTTCTCCAACGTGAGTCCTTTCCACGGGCTGCAGTCCTTCAGGCACAGGCTGCTCCAGCGTGGGTTCCCCATGAGGTCGCAAGTCCTGCCAGCAAACCTGCTCCAGCGCGGGCTTCCCACGGGATCACAGCCTCCTTCGAGCATCCCCCTGCTCCGGCGTGGGGTCCTCCCCGGGCTGCAGGTGGATATCTGCTCCACCGCGGACCTCTGTGGGCTGCAGGGGGACAGCCTGCCTTTGAAACGATCATTTTCAAAGCACAAAGCATCATTTTTAAAATTCAACCCTGAGTTTTTCAAGTGTAAACCCTTATTTTTATAACGCAAGCTTCAATGTTAGGGCAAAAAGCATAGATTTAAAAGACCAAAGCCTACTTTTGGGGGTGCAAACAGTCATTTTTAAGATCCGGACCAACATATATGGAGTACAAAAACTAATTTATTAGTACCCAGGTCCATTTTTAAGGTTCAAAGACTCATTTTAAGGCCCCAGAGTGTCATTTTTAAGCCCCAAAGTCTGATTTGGAAGGTCCAAAGCCTCATTTTTACTTTCCAAACTCTTAGTTTTGCTTTCCAAAGTCTCATTTTAGGCTCCAAAACCCTCATTTTTAAGGTGCAAAGGCTCAGTGTTAGTTTGCATAGTCTCATTTTCAGGGTCCAAAGCCTCTTTTTTAGGATCCAGACAGGCATTTTTAGGGTGCAAGCTGCATCTGGAGTGTCCAAACCCTCATTTGGAGGGTCCAAAGCCCACTTTTAGGGCTCAAAGCCTCTGGCTTAGGTCCCAAAGCCTCATTTTTAGGGTCCAAAGCTTTGATTCTAGGATTGAAAGACTTCAATCGTAGGGTCCCAACCCTCATTTTAAGGTACAAACTCCTCATTTAGGGCTCAAAGCCTCATTTCCTTAATGTCCAAGGCATATATTGAGCATCCAAAGACCCATTTGTAGGGTCCAAAGCCCCATTTTAGGGCCAAAATCCTTAGTTTTAAGCCTTAAAAATGGGCCTTTGGAAATGAAATTGAGGCTTTGAACCCTGAGATTAGGTTTCATGCCCCCAAATGATGCTTTGGTACCAAACACTGAGGCCCTGCACCTTAAAAATGGGTGTTTGGAGGCTCCAAATGAGGCTTTGGGCCATCAAAATTGCATACTGAGTCCTAAAAATGAGGCTTTGGTCCCTGAAATGGAGGCTTTGGAAACTAAAAATGAGCCTTTGGACCCTATAAATGAGGCCCTGGCCTCTAAAACTGAAGCTTTAGACCTTCAAAAGCAGACTTTGGGCCTTAAAAATGACACTCTGGGCCCTTAAAATGAGTCTTTGAACCTTAAAAGGGCGGGGTGGAACACATAAGTGAGGGTTTGTACCCAAAACATGAGGCTTTGGGACCTAAAAGGAAGGCTTTCAACCTTAGAATCAAAACTTTGGACTCTAAAAATGAGGCTGGGGGACAAAGTGCCACCTCCCCACTCTCCCTTGGCAATGGCAGGAACTCACAGTTGAGGATGGTGGCCCTCTTGCAGGGCTGGGCACTGGCAGTGGCAGGGGGGAGAGGGGTGCAGAGGTGATGCCAGGTGGCCTCGCTGTGGCACACCTCGTGGAGGTAGCGGCAGGTCTGGCCCAGTCTCAGGAGGTTGGGCAGCGTCAGGAAGGAGATGATGTGCAGTAGCTGTGGGGAGAGCGCAGGGGAAAGCATCAACCCTGGGACCCCCCTGCTTTGAGAGGCAGACCCCAGCCCCAGCATCCCCCCCTACCCCACTTACCATCCTTCAGGCTGCTGTGGGTTCACTTGGGCTGTGGGGAGGGGATGGGGGTGAGGTGATGGCGGGCAGCCCCACAGCAAGCCTCACCCCCCCACCTGTCCTCGTCCACCCTACTGCCATCCCAGATGCCTCACCGTCACGTCCTTGCCACCATCGGTCGGACGCTGGCAGCGATGGCAGCGAGAAGCACAGCGGCCCATGGCTGCCAGCTCCAGGATACTGACTCTGTGTGAGCTGGTAGCTCCCATGAAGATGGGGGGCCGTCCAGAACATGGGGGCAGGGTGAGGGGGGGGGAAGAGGGGCCCTGGGCCTGGGACAGGGGCTGCTGAGCCTCAGAGCAGACCCCACCTGCACCATGTTGAAGCTTGGCCTGCCCACTGGCAGAGCCCGCCTTCTTCTCACATTAGTCTTCACCCGCATAGGTCGGGAGTGCTGTCAGTCTCCTCCCCTGAGGTGATGCTGCCTCTGATTGGTCCCCATGTGGTCAGGCTGCCGTGCTAGAGTGCCCACCCTTCACCAGAGGTGGTGGTGATGTCTGATTGGCCACCTGGGCTGTCACTCTGCCCTGGTTTGGGGCCCACCCTCCCCCTACGGTGATGCCCTCTCTGATTGGCTGCCTGAGGGGTCACTCCCCCTCCCACCAGTGCCCTCCTTGCCCTGAGGTGATGCTTCCTCTGATTGGCTGCCTGGTTGCAGATAAATCTCATGCCTTGCCTCTGCCTCTTCAAATGCGATTGGCTGTCCTGGCTTCACTGTCTCCCCACAGACTTCTGGGCAGACGTTGCCAGGCGATGACCTCGGCCTTTAGGGTTTAGACCCTCAAGGTGGAACTGTGGGCCCTAAGGAAAGGCTATGGGAAATAAAAGATGGGCTTGGGCCCCTAAAAAATGAGGATTTTGGCCCTAAAAAGGAGGCTTTGGGCACTGAAAGGGTGGCCTAGTGATACACGAAAAGAACACAGTGGCTTTGTTATACTGACTGGTGGTGGATAAGAAATCCTTTATGTTGCAAAATGTGTAAGATACCAGAGAAAATTGCTTCTGGCCGACCTTGCAAATTCCCTGAGAAGATAAAAACCTTAGGCCCTTTTCAGATAGCTTAGAGTGTCAACATGGTTTGTGACAAAAGAATGCAAATCAAGAAAAGATAGATAGTAGAGTTAGTAACGAACATTCTTTAGGATAAGCTGTATCAAATGTGTGAAGTGTCCCACTGTGCAGAATCACTAGAAAAGGGTCAACTAGTGGACAAGTGAGGAAGACTGTCAAAGGCCACCAGAGGAGCCCTGAAGACCACCAAAGATCTCGAGTGCGCCCGCACCAAGGACATGTCCATATATTAACGAGTTCCCGGAATTCAGATGAATATGTTAATTATTTCCAGGAAAAATCATGAATATATATATCCATTTTGTATATAATCTCAACTGTTGAAAGAATTGGTATGCACGATAGGTGGAACAATCCCCCGTGCATCCAGCGCTGCAATAAAGAATGCCTGCTTTCTAAAACTCCAAAATTGAGTCTTAGAGAGTTTCTGAAGTGCCGACTTACGGTAACACTAGATGCTACAAGTGACGCTTTGGACCCTGAAAACGAGGGGAACCTCTTGGTTCCGACCTGAGCTGGCTTTGGTGCCCAGTAACTCCACGCAACACACCACCTCTCCTGTCCCAAGTGCCCACCCTAAGAGATGGAGCCCAAAGTCATGGACCAAATGAACTCCATAGACATTTGTGGACATTTTATGGACTTCTTACAGGGGCGGTCCGTAGGCTGAGGGAATGCTATCTGTGTATTATATCCAAGGATGGGAAGGGGAGTGGTGGTTCATGAGGATGTAGTGGATAGTGCGGGGCCGGAGCGTGATGTTAATGGGGTATGGAATAAGGGGTGGAGAAAGGACTGTCGTGGTTTAACCCCAGCCGGCAACTGAGCACCACGCAGCCACTCGCTCGCTCCTGTCAGCAGGATGGGGGTAGAGAATTGCGAGGGGAAAAGTGAGAAACCTCATAGGCTGAGGTAAAAACAGTTTAAGAACTGAAATAAAATAAAAAAATAAGAAGAACAATAACAATAATACATGGTAATGAAAAGGAAAATAACAAAGAGAGAGAAGTAAAACCCAAGAAAGATGAGTGATGGAAATGAAAACAATTGCTCACCACCAACTGACCGATGCCCAGCCAGTCCCCAAGCAGCGGCCCCCTGGCCAACCTCCCCCCCAGCTTTATCGCTGAGCATGACAACATATGGTCTGGAATATGCATTTGGTCAGTCGGGGTCAGCTGTCCCGCCTGTGTCCCCTCCCAACTTTTTGTGCCCCCCCCAGCCTGCTCACTGGTGGGGTAGGGTGAGAAGCAGAAAAGGCCTTGACACTGTGTAAGCACTGCTCAGCAGTAATGAAAACACCCCTGGGTTATCAACACTGTTTCCAGCACAAATCCAAAATATAGCCCCAGCACCAGCTACTGTGAAGAAAATTAACTCTATCCTAGCCAAAACCAGCACAGCAGGGTGCCCCTTCACTGATGCTGGGGAGCACTCCAGGTGCAGGCGGCACAGAATGGGTACAAGGCTGCTGGATTGGGACCCCCAGGCATCCCCAGCTCATTTTCAGCTGCACCTTCCAGTCCCTCTTTTCCCCTTTTATCCCAACACTCTACTTTCCGATCTTTTCTCTGGTAGGTTTTCCCTTTATGGTCTCACCAGTTTCACCCCAGGCCAACTAGTTTTCTCCTTTCATCATCTGCCACCTCCAACAGTTTCTCACTTTCTAAAGAAGTGAGTTGCACCTCAAGCAAGGGTTGATGAAGACAAAAGTGAGTGAGAGTTTCTGTAAGCAACGAGATGGCAGACACCATCAAAAAATGTCTACCCTCTCCACTGCCCACCTCAGAAATCTCGAGAAATCTCTAAAGGCACAAATAAGGAGAAGCTTTGAAGCTGTTTAAATCAGTCAGGTGTGGTTTGGATCCCAGTGATACACACCGTAAGAATTCCATTGACAACTGTATCCCCAGCAGCAATTGGAGGAGAGGAGCAGGCATAAACGTCTTTTGCTTCCTGGTACTGAAAGAGTTTTTCAGAGCGGAGGAAAGGACGTAACTGTGAGATGCCAGAAACTGTAGAGATGCAAAGAGAGCACTACACAGAGCGGGAGAAGCAGGGGTCTCCCAGGGAGGTCCTGAGGCCCTGCCGGGGCGTGTGAACACAGGGCTCTGAGACGAGCCGGACGGTAGAGGAAGGTCCTGAGGGGACATAAGGGCAGATGGGGGCCTGGGGGGCACCGTGAAAGGACCCATGGTCCAATGGCGAGCTGGGTCCCTACCCCCCCACAGTGCACACCCTGCCCCTCCCGGCCTGGGTGACTGGTCACAATGGGGCCCTTTGTGACCCCCCCCCCCCCTCCTTACACCCCACAGCACCATATCTAGCCAGCATGGCCATGGCCCTGCAGCGTCTGACAAGACAGTGATGGGACAGATCAGGAGTGTGGAGCGAGCGAGGAGACCCCGAGCGCAGGCCATGTCCTTCCCTGCCGATCCCTGCAGCCCCCCGGCGCCAGGGAGTTTCCCTTAAGCTGCACCCCCCCACACACACACACTTTCTCCCATTTTGCAGGATGGCAGAGAGACCCCCCAGCTGCCCCAGGGTGGCCTGGGAGGAGGTGGGGGCTCCCCAGGAGAGCAGCTCTCCACCGGAGCCCTACGAGGTGTCCACGGTCCAGCTGCTGCAGATTGGTGAGTGAGGGCCCCCCCCCCCCCCCCCCAGGGCTGGGCAGGGTCAGGGCAAGCGAGTGCGACTGGCTCAGCGCTGGGATCCCGTTTCATCAGCACACCGGCAGCAGGGGTCCCACAGGCAGGGGCCACGGTGGTGATTGAATGCCAGGGCTGCTCGGGGCTGGGAGCCAGCCCCAGCACAGCCTCCCTCCTCAGCCATGCCAAGTTTAAAGCTCTTTTCACTGTTTGGGAAGCTTGTTGCCAAAGATGCCACGTCCTACCCACTCTTCCGTGTTTCCCCTCCATGTAGGCGAGACACTGCCAGAGGAGAATCCAGAGCATCCAGAGCTCCAACCAGGATGGGATTCTGAGAGCACCCGGTTGCTTTCTTTGCTCAACAGCAGCGACGTGACAACGGTAATGAGCTCCCCACCTTGCTAGGACTCTTGTCCATGGAATTGGCTTGTGTGAGAAAAGGGATCCAGAATCAGTGGGGCTGGCATGGCCTCACCATCCCTGGTGAGAGGGTTCCTGCTGTCCCCAAGCAGGGACTACCCGAGGGTGTCACTCCAGTGTCCCAGCAGCAGCGCCAGCCCTCCTGGCCACCAGCAAGCCCTGGTTGTCTGTAGGGCCAACACATGGTGCCCATGACCCCAACCCTCCTCCCTCACCCTGGGAACCCTCTGCTTTCATCACCTGCCCTGCAGAGACTGCAGCCCCTGCTTCCAGCCTTCCTGCGGGCACTGCTGCCAGCGCTGCCAGGCATCTCTTGCCAGAGCTGTTCACGCTGCTCAGCCAAACAGCACCATCAGGGTGCTCAGTGTGACATGTCTTCCCTCCCGTCCTTCTTCCCGTAGGTGTTAGGAGAATACCTCAAGCCTTCTCAGAGGACAGACATTCTCCTTGTGGCCATCGAGGCCTTGACAGCAGACGACATCCATGATAGGCAGATGGGCAGCAAACTCCTGGACATGGCTGTGGCAGACCCTGCCTCCTGGCTGACAGATGTAAGTGCCCTGTGGCTGGATTGCCTTGCCCATGAGCCCTGTCGGGCCTTGTTCTTCCCTTGTTCCTAACCCAGCTCTCTTGGGCACCTGAAGCCATTTCAAGGCAGCAGAGGGGGATGGGAAGGGCAGCAGTTTAAGTAGCAGCTTGGGAAATGGCTGCACTCTAGTGGCAGCACCATCCTCACCTGTGTCCCCTCCAGGTGCCAAAGACTGTGAGGTACATCCACAAAAACATGGAGTGCATCCACACAGAGCCAGCCCGGTACAGCCTGAACTCACTCCTTCTCCTGCTGACCAAGTGGTGCCCCAGGGAAGTGGTCAGGAGCCTCTTGAAGATGTCTCCAACATGTGACAGGTACTGGCCCCGACAGCCTTGAGGGCTTGTTCCCTGTGGGGAGAGGGGCCCAGAGACTCTCTGGCTGCCAGACCCACGGAAAACTGCAGGACAGCCCCGAGGAGCAGGGGCCTCCATCCCACCACGCTTCCCAGCCCCAGTGGGTCAGCCAAGCCTGCAGCAGCCAAAACTGGCCAAGCCAGAGCCCTGCGGCCATGCTCCTCCCAGCCCCATGGGGAACACCACCTCAGCCCCCTCCTGCCTGCCCAGGCAGGATCCACAGGCACCCCAAGTGACACGGTGGGGAGGGCCCGGGCTGCAGCACCGCCTGGGTCCAGAGGAACTGGCCTGGGCATGGTGCAGTGGCCGAGGCAGCCCTGCTGACTGAGCACTCTGGGTCTGCAGCGCTGCCCTGGCCATGTGGGAGGTGATGATCTCCGTGCCTTCGGGTTTGTGGAGCGTCTTGATGGAGCTGCTCAGCGTGCTCCAGGACCAGCGGCTGCGCAAGGTGTTCAGCTGTGCTGCAGAGGATGCCTGCATCTATCCCTTGGCTGTGAGTGACCATGCTCACCTTCAGGGCTGTGCCTGCCTCCCCAGGAAAACAGGCATGGCCCCCTCTCCCTCTGTCTCCTCCAAATGGCCGCCTCCTCCAGTACATAGGGACACAGCCCCTGAAGGTCAGCAGGGACCTGCCCAGCACATGCCAGACCCTGTGCCGGACACTTGGGGCCACCCTGTGCTGTTGTGGCCCCAGGGAAAAAACACAAAGCCTGCCCCTGCCCGGCAGTGCTCTGCTTCCCCCCTGCCTGCATCCCCCTGCCCGGCTCTGCAGCCTGGAAACCTGGGGCAGGGGCAGAGAAAGGGGCAGAAGCCAGAGTCAGGCCACTTGCTGGGCCTGGGGCAGTGGCCTGGCCTCTGCACCGCCTGAGGGGGCTTCAAGTCTGGGGAGAGGAGACACTTGCCACCACCCATGTGTTGTGCCTCCTCAGTGCCAGGAGCCCTGCAGGCTCTGCTGGTCTCTCACTGCTCTCTTCCTTTTAGCTGCTGGTCTGCGCTGACATTGAAACAGAGGAGTTTGCTGCCCTGTACAAAGGCCAGAGGTACCTGAGGCATGCAAGCCTGGTGATGCTCTCGATGGTGCTCAGGGGCCTCATCACACTTTCAGAGACACCTGAGACGGTGAGTAGGGTGTAGTCATGTCGGTAGCCAGGGCCTGGGGCAGTGGGTAATGCGGTGGCTTGGCCTTGGCTGGGAGTCAGAATGTGGTGTGACAGCTCTAATCATGCTCCCTGCTCTGGAGGCTGCTGGTGGGAGCCTGGGGAGCCCTCCAGGCACAGAGGGTTACCAATCCATCTGCCCCTTCAGGCTGATCAGAAAAGGGGGTGGCTGAGCAGGGGACACGGCTCTCCTGCACTCCCTTCCCTTCCTCCTGCTCTCCCCGCATCCCCATCAGTGGCCACTGCCTGCCAGGAGGCTGCTGCAGTGACTCCTGTGCCACCTGCTGGGAAGCCAGGTGGGAGGCTGGTGCTCAGGAACCAGTGCCTTTTTGCCAGGGTGGTCTTTCACCGCTTCACAATAAGCAAATGGTGTGTTTCATACAGGCAAGAAAAATACCGGTCCTGCTGCCAGACATCATGGAGACCCTGCATGATGCCAACACTGATGTCAAGATGAAGGCCCTGGTGTTCTTCAGGAACATGATGGGTCACATGAAGAAGGAGGAGGCCAGCCTCATTGCTCAGCAGCTGGCAGAGAAGCTCCTGCCCCTCTTTGATGATGTAAGGCTGCCGTGGGAGCCTCAGCCCTGCAGATGGGCACTCTGCAAAGAGAGCTGCCCTTCAGCCCAGCCCTGTGGGCAGCGCTCGGGCAGGGCTCCCCTCCTCGCTCCTCTTGCGTGGCCTTTCAGGGCTCTGGGGCCATTCAGCCACAGCTGCAGATCTGGCCCACAGCTCCTGTGTTCAGGATCCGACCCCAGAGCATCTCCCCTCACATCAGCCATGCTAACGCCCTTGCTCACCGTGGGCAGGGAGCAGCTGTTGCTAAAGTCCCCCGTCCTCCTCCCTACCAGGAGTCCAGCCAGGTGCGGGAGCTCTCCATCAGCCTCTTCAAAGACATGATGAAGACCGTGGTGTGGAGAAACAAGAAAAAGATGAAGGAGCAAGTGCAGAGGGTCCTGCTCCTGCTCTTCCTCCGTATGAATGACCAGATCAAGAGTGTGGCCATGGTACAGTGACCAGCAACCAATGTCACGGGGAAGGGTGTGCTGACACCACGGGGGCAGCCTGGGCATAAGCAGCAGGGGCTGCTGGACGTCAGAGTCCTGGAATGTGTGTCACGTGGGGCAGGCCCGGCTGGGGAGCCAAGCGTCCTGCTGGGGGATGCCCATGGGATGTGCTGCTGGCTCTGTCCTGCCCCAGTGTCTCTGGGACTCCAGCCCTCGTTGCCTACAGTCATGGGCCCACACCTCCTTTGCCCTTCGGTCTGTCCCCATCCCTGGCAGCAGCTTAGCGGCTCTTGAGGATCTCTGTTCTGCTGACGGGCAGCATGAGATACCCGAGGTGGTGGCTGCCCCGTGTCCCTGCCCTGGGCACTGAACCCCGTGCAGACTCTGTCCCCTGCTGCCTCTTCCCGTAAGGGGCTGGGAACGGCTTGGAGCCTGGCCAAGAGGAGGAGGATGCCAGGTCTCCTTCCCTGGGCTGTGGTGCCATCTCCTAATCTCTGCTTCTCTGCAGGCCTCTAGGGACACCCTCCTCGCCTGTGCAGAGTTCCTGCAGTGGACAAAGCTCAGCAACCTGGCTGAGACATATCAGACACACCTGATTGCAGAGTGCTTGGTGAGGACAACCCCCAGACCCCAGGGCCGGGTTGGATAAGGGCTGCCCCACATGCCCGTGGTGAGGGCTGGGCAGCTGTGCCTTGCCTGCCCTGCTCCAGCCTGGGGCCCAGAGACTGGAGCCGCATCCTCCTTCCCTGCCTTCAAGCACGGACCCCCCCAAGGGCTCTTCCCCAGGCCCTACTCCCCTCCCCACCCCCAGGGTGCTGAAGGAGATGCTGACTCATATGGGCCCTGGCAGTGCGACAGAGGGGTCTCAGCATCCCTGGGCCCCCACTGCCTGCGGCTGTCTGAACCTGAGCCCCACAGGGCTCTGGCTGGGAGACAGGAATCGCCAGGGGGAAGGGAGTGCTGGGAGGAGGTACTGGTCCGGCTGACTTGGGAGGGTCTGTACCAGCCCCTGTGCCCTTGTGCTCTCTCTAGTTAGTGCACGACAGGAAGAGGGTGGAAGAATACCTGTGGCAGAGCCTGCCGTACCTGCAGGACACTCAAGCCACCTTGCGAGAGGCGGCCGTCAGGTTCATCGGTGGGCCACAGTCCCCAGGGTCCCTCTTCTGGCAGCCTGGCCCCAGTCCCCACCACTGCATTGGCAGCAAGGGGCAGCCCTGTGGCTGGCAGAGCCCCAGCTGCCCTGAGGAGGGCCCACCGCACAGGTGGGCTCGCCAAGTGCCTTGCTCAGTCCCACCGCCCTCGGCTACTGTCCTTCCCTGGGGTCAGGCCTGCTGAGGGGAAGGAGGGTGTGCAGCCAAGCTGGCAGGGCTGCTGGGAGCGTGCTGGGAGCGTGCTGGGGAGCAGAGGGCTGACAGGAGCTCTGTGACTAGGGCTTGCCGCATGGCACCTGAGGAACCTGAGCAGGCAGAAGCTGTGGGATATCTGCAACGGTGAGTAGGGGCAGCACTGTGCTGGCTGTGGCTGGTGGGGCAGGGGACAGGGCCTGGGCAGGGTGCCATGGTCTGGAGGGGACTCCTGGGGGTCTCTGCAGGCAGTGGGGTTCATGTCTGCTCTGCTTCCTTCTCTTGCAGCCCTCCTGCCCTTGGCGAAAGACCCTGAACTCTCGGTCAGGACTCTGGCAGCTGAGGCAATCTTCGTCCTGACAAGAGAGATGCCAAGATCAAGATGGAGTCTGCAATCACTGTGCTGCTGGCCCTGGTGAGCCCTGAAGAAGTGAAATCCCCCTCTGGAAAACAGCTGTATTTTAATAAATTATTTTTTTAATAAAGCTGGAACAAGCCCAGTCCCATGCTGTCCTTCCCATGGAGACCACCCAGAGCGTGCTGCGCAGACAGTGTCATTCCTGGCTTGTGCTGCTGCCTGCAGGACAGCACACCGGGACCCAGGGTGTCCTTGCAGCAAAGCCCCAGCTGCCCCGCTAGACCACAGAACCCAGAGAGGAGGAGGAGAGAAGCTTTAGCCCAGCGTGCCTCTCCTGAGACATCTCAGGGCACAAAAAGGCACCCGTGCTCTGCCAAGCTGGCAAATTGTCATTTGTCCTGGCATCAAAACCCTCTCTTTTACAGGGCAGGTGTGCTGGTTTGGGCTGGGACAGAGCTAATTTTCTTCACAGTAGCTGGCATGGGGCTATGTTTTGAGCAGGAACAAGGGGTTATACCAGATGTCCCGAGTGGGGACAGCCCGAAACTACATAAGCCAAGCGGGGCAGGAACAAAACTGCCTCCAGCCACCTTGAGTGGGAATCTGGCAAAGCTGAGGCTGATCGAAAGCTGACAAACCCTGGAGGCAGGAGAAAAGGCGGGTCACAAGTGGTGTTCCCCAGGGCTCACTATTAGGGCTGGTTCTGCTTAATATCTTTATCAACTATCTGGATGAGGCGATCAAGTGCACCCTCGACACCAAGTTGGGAGGGAGGGTTGATCTGCTTGAGGGTAGGAAGGCTCTACAGAGGGATCTGCACAGGCTGGATCGATGGGCCGAGGCCAATTGTATGAGGTTCAACAAGGCCAAGTGCCGGGTCCTGCGCTTCGGTCACAGCGACCCCGTGCAGCGCTACAAGCTTGGGGAAGAGTGGCTGGAAAGCTGCCCAGCAGAATAAGACCTGGGGGTGCTGGTTGACAGCCGGCTGAAGATGAGCCAGCAGTGTGCCCGGGTGGCCAGGAAGGCCAACGGCATCCTGGCCTGTATCAGAAATAGTGTGGCCAGCAGGAGCAGGGAGGTGTTCCCCTGTATTCAGCACTGGTGAGGCCGCACCTCGAGTACCGTGTTCAGTTTTGGGCCCCTCGCTACAGGAAAGACGTTGAGTTGCTGGAATGTGTCCGGAGAAGGGCAACCGAGTTGGTGAGGGGCCTGGAGCACAAGTCTTAGGAGGAGCAGCTGAGGGAGCTGGGGCTGTTTAGTCTGGAGAAAAGGAGGCTGAGGGGAGACCTTATCGCTCTCTACAACTACCTGAAAGGAGGTTGTAGCGAGGTGGGTACTGGCCTCTTCTATCAAGTAACTAGTGATAGGATGAGAGAAAATGGTCTCAAGTTGCGCCAGGGGAGGTTTAGTTTGGATATTAGAAAAAAATTTATTTATTGAAAGGGTTGTCAGGCATTGGAACAGGCTGCCCAGGGAAGTGGTGGAGTCACCATCCCTGGAGGTATTCAAAAAATGTGTAGACAAGGCACTTCAAGACATGGTTTAGTGCATATGGTTGCCGGTTGGACTCAATGATCTTGAAGGTCTTTTCCAACCTAAATGATCCTATGATTCTATGATTCTATGAAATGTGAAGATGCTAAAAAGCCACGTACAAATGTTTTTTTGGAGCTCAAGGGTGAGAGAGCAGCTGGGTGGGGGCCTGGCAGCCAGGCAAGGTCAACCCAGTGCAGTTGTTGAAGATGTTTCTTTGGTAGCACTGGTTCAGAGTCAGCCTGTGGCTGTATCTTGAGGGGCAGATAAAATTCGTTGGAAATGAACCTGCAAGAGACCAGGTGCTTTGCTACACGAGTCTCACAGACACAGTCCTGTACCTGGGAAGAGTGGAAAAGAAATCCTTAGCAACCCGGATGTGAACAGGCACGCTTACAGCCCTGGGCAGCTTTTTATTCATCTGGCTGGTGCGGCTCGGGAAGAGGTGGGAGCTCTGCCAGCGGAGGAACAGCCTTTTGCCAGCAGTGCATGGGGAAGCCCAGTGGCTGCCAGCTGCTGGCTACATGAGGTGCCCGGGCTGTGGCGGCTGCGTGGCCACAGTGCGTCCCCGTGTAGCCCCTATCACAAAGGGGCAGTGATGCAGCACCCGCCCGGCGCTTGTGACCTCACCTGGCCAAGATTTGGTATCCTGAAAAGCAAGCCAGAGGCAGCTAGTTGGGCTGAGCTGGCCTTCGGGATAACTCAGCTCCTTCCTCTGCTCCTTGCGTGCCTACTTTTTTCCAACCATTTATTGTTTACTGCCCACTTCTCCTCAACTTCCATCCTCGTGCAAAGGTAATTATGATTTGACTTTCAGGACAGATCATAGGGTAGGTAGATACGGGATAAAAGTATAGGCTGGTCTATACCTTCCGAGCTGTAGGCTGAGCTATTACACCTTGATGGGCTGGCCATAGATGGGCTATGGCCAGAGTTCCTGTTTGCTAATTCTTATTTCATTACCATAGCCTAGGATAGGTAAGTAGGGGGGTGGCAGTGTAGTCTGAGGTGTTGGGCTCAGCCTAGAATGGCAAGAAGCCCACCCTGACTGAGGCGGTAGGAAAGGAGACAGAAAAGGAGCACGGCAAAGGCAGACGTTAAAGTAGCGGCCGAAAGCTGGTCACTCCTGCGTACAAGGTGGGAAAGTGTGGGCTGGAGAGCCCGAGGACTGGTGTTAATGCTAGCCACAGGTAAGCAGCAGGTCCTCTTCAGAGAAGGTGACACACGATGCAATCTTTCAAAAAGGCCCTTGTAATTGCTGTCAGTTGGAGTCCTGCGACAGGGACAGTGGGGCCATCAGAATGCAGCTCCGCAGCAGTTACAAGTACCGCTGAAACACTTCTGATGGCGGATCCTGTTCTGTGGGTTGCGTTTGGGGTTTTTTTCAATCATTCTGTTGAGCTACAATTATTTCTTTGTGATCAGGTGACGGGATTTGTGCTGATCTTGCCTTTCTGGAGCGTGTCCTGACATCATTTGTCATCCAAAGCTCTCCCCTCTGTTCCTGCGAGGAGCGATGGCTGCAATGGGGAACAACTCCTGTGAGTAACAGCTTCAGCAGCAGGCTCGGATTTTGCGAATCCCCAAAGGCCACGGAGGTGGCTGGTGCTCCATCCCTGAATGTTGAGGTCCTGACAGCCGAGAGGGAATTCTGGGGCGTTTCCTGATAGCACCCAGACTTACCCAGGTGTTTTCAGTTAGACACAGGAAGACACGTTTTGTCACTGCTCTGCCACTATGTACAATCTTTGAAAGAAGACATTGCTCGTAGAAAGATCTGACATTAGTAGGGTTACCTTCTGGGCTAGGTACTTGCTTGTTTTCCTGAAATTACAGTCAGGAAAAGGGAAGACTTGATACTGCAGTTCAAGACTCTAGAGGGAAAGGAAGGTAGCCCAAGGCACAGAAGTCAGAGTGTGGGTTTGTTGGACTTTAGGCAAAGTAAGCAGGAGAACACATTGCTTTCCAAAACTCTTTCTTGACCAGTAAATTTCAATGGCAGTGTTAGGCTTCCCCTGATGCTTCCGGGTTGGCTGTTTAAGCTGGTTGTACTGGGTGCTCCTGTAGAGAACTCAACTTTTACATGTGCTTTTGTGCAACAATATTGTCTCATCTCTTTTCAAATGTCATTTCCCTGCAGTCATTGCTGAGGAAATGGCTCCGCCACAAAGGATCCTCCTTCCCCCGGAGAAGATTTACATGGACTGGCAGCAACGATGGAGAGCTGGAGCAGGACTCCACAACTCGGGCAATATGTGCTTCCTCAACTCTGTCCTGCAGTGCCTTGCGGCGACTGAATCAAGCACCCAAGCTCTCTGTGCAAGATTCCCTTTATTTCACTAAAAGATCAAACTTATATATGTTTCAACAAAGATCTAGAAAGAACTAACGGCATGCAGCCAATACTACTAACAAAAGACCACATATCTGGCTCAGCTGGGATGTTTGCCAGTCCTCAGAACAGTTAAAGATAAAAACATTCCATACACATACTCGTGACTGTCTTCAGCCACATCTTCCCAGGCCTACACCAGGCCATCCTCCAACCTGACCTTGTAAAACTAGTTCTTCAAAGGCTTGGCAAACATGCAGCACAACAAATTCTAACAGTCACTCTTGAAAACAAATGCCAGGTGTTCCGAGCTGCTCCCACATCTCCCCCTTTTTTGTTTAGGAACATCAGATTCACAAGGGAGGCAGCGAGGACTCTAGCTTCGAACTGACGCAATCCTCGTACCACTCCTCAGATGATTCCGATTGCTGCAAACACACAAATGATTAATAACCCTCCAATAGCAGTACAAATTCAGATACACAGATTTAAACCTTCAAATCATGTTTTTGGATTTAACCATTTAACACTATTAGACAATTCTTTGAAAAACACCTTATTCTGCTAATTTTGTATATTTCCCATTTGATCTTGTAATATCTGTGCAAGATCTTAGATCTCTCCTGCAATATTAGTAGCAAATGCACCTTGCAAATGTGCCTTCACCTAATTCCAATCACATACACTTTCATTCCCTTGTAAAGGAGTTACACAGAGCCCTTGTTTTTGAAATTCCTAATTACAATGTAATTTCATTCTATTTTGTAATGCACTTTGTCTACCTCTATGTGATGGGTTGATCCTGGCTGGACACCAGGCACCCACCATAGCTATTCTATCACTCTCTCCTCCTCAGCTGGACAGGGGAACGGGAAATGAGGTTTGCGGTCAGTTCATCACACGTTATCTCTGTCACTTCATCCTCCTCAGTGGCAGCACTCATCACACTCTTCCCCTGTTCCAACATGGGATCTCTCCCACGGGAGACAGTCCTCCATGAAGATCTTCAGCATGGGTCCTTTCTGCGGCGTGCAGTCCCTCAGGAGCATACCGCTCCAGTGTGGGTCCCCCACGGGGTCATAGGTCCTGCCAGAAAACCCGCTCCGTGGGCTTCTCTCTCCATAGATCTGCAGGTGCTGCCAGGATCCTGCTCCAGCGTGGGCTTCCCACGGGGTCACAGCCTCCTTCGGGCACCCACCTGCTCTGGCGTGGGGTCCTCCCCAGGCTGCAGGTGGATATCTGCTCCACCGTGGACCTCCATGGACTGCAGGGGAACAACCCGTCTCACCATGGTCTTCACCATGGTCTGCAGGGGAATCTCTGCCCTGACGCCTGGAGCATCTCCTCCCCCTCCTTCTTCACTGACCTTGGTGTCTGCAGAGTTATTTCTCTTACATGTTCTCACTCTTCTCTTCAGCTGCCGTTTCTGTGTGTTCCGCAACCACATTTCTCTTCACCTTCTCCAGCTGTTTGGTTTTTTTTCTGTCTCTCCCTCTCTCTCTCTCTTTTTTTTTTTTTTTTTTACACAGAGGCGCTACTACTATCACTGATTGGCTCGGCTTTGGCCGGCGGCAGGTCCGTCTTAGAGCCAGCCTGCATTGGCTCTGTCAGACACAGGCGAAAACCTCCAGCAGCCCCCACAGAAGCCACCCTTGTAACCCCCCACTACCAAAACCTTGCCACACAAACCCAATACAGTCCAAGCCAAATTACCACTGCTTTTAAAGCGTCCAATCACGCTAGTATTGTTGATCAATTTGTACCTGGGTATTCATTTCAGCCATAACATTTTTTAATACATTAGCTACTGTGTAAGCAGTCTGAACAGGTTTTGCAAGCGCCGTGGTAGCAACGGCAGCAGTAGCTGCAATAATGATAGCTGATATTATAAAGGCAATGAGCCATCCTATAAATTGTTTTGGGTGACTAATTGTCCGCTTTAAAAGCCTTGATAATTGACTTAATCCTTATTCCCTTTCCCACGATTTGGTCATATTTACAGGGATCCACAATTCAGCATGATGTCACGTTGGCATGATTACTGTAAGACTTAATTCAGATATATTCTTATGAGTAAGGTTAATTCAGATCAGTTTCAAAAGCATGGTTACGTAAAGCGATATCTACAAATTGAGCTGCTACAAAAACATAAGGATGTGAAGTACATATCATCACCAAATCTTTGTGATTCTGTGTCAGGTTCAAACTTATACAAGGAATGTTTTTTTATATAGTCACCGTGGCTTAGGCGCAACACCTTCAGTGGGCCCAGTAAAAATGCTGCACCCGAGCCACAGTGACCCCGCAAAGAAAAAAGATCAGAATTCTTACAATACTGTTGCTGGCCACTATTGCCAGGTATGCTAAAAAAAGGTATTCTTTGGAGTAGGATACACGTTGCAGCATCATGCTAGCTTGTTGTTGCATTCTCTTCAAATGTCCCTATGTGATAGCTTTTTCATTCTCGATGCGCTGCTTCCTCCTCATTCGTTTCTCCTCTTTCAAATTCAGAGTCTTCATCTGCGCCATTGGGTTGTCCGAGTGGTTTCGCCAGCTCATGATATGGCTTCGCGTGTTTAGCTGGAATCCACTTGGTTCCTGTGGGAAGAAGAACACAAGCATACCCTCGCCCCCAAGTGATTAGTTCCACAGGTCCATTCCAACCAGGTCCACTGAAAGGATCTTTATACAGTACTTTAGGTCTGTGTGAAATAGAATCAGGAGTTTTAAAATGCCAATCTATCGCTATGCTGGCCATTAAGTCTGGTGAGCGATTTAAAAAATTCAAAGTAAACATAGCATTATCTAGCTGTTCTTGTGGTGGCATATTTTGATCTATAACTATCCCTGATGACAAGTTGTCCATAATTTGTTCCACTGACAAATCATGGTATTCTAACTGCCATACAGAATACTGAGCAGAAGTCAACACCCTTTTCATAAGAAATTTCCAGTCCCAAGGAGTCATAGTATAAGTGCCTCCAATTGTTTCCACTAGTCCCACTGTAAATGAATTGTGTAACCCATTTTCACGAATTGATTTCCGTAATTCTTTTATCATTTCATAAGGTAAACTGTCATGCTGTGGTGGATTATGAGGTTTGTATATAACAGGAAAAGTAAACGTGGTATCACCTTGCTGTAGAGCTTTTTCTCGACAGCATTGCATCAAGCTGTGTGTATTTTTTCCCAAATCATTAAGTGAATTGTCACATTTAGCATCAAAGTCTGTTAAAGGCGGAGCTGAAGGCACTACAGTTTTTTCTCCGCACCGCTGTAAAGCAGGAGCCACAGGATTAGACAGAGGCATAGAGTTAGAGGGATTAGTAGGAGAAGGAGATACAGGCAGTGCAGCAAAGCCAGGTTCTGTTTTAAGTTCTGCAAACCCTGGAGAGGGAGTACCAGGCAATTGGGGTGGGTGGGTGGGGGACGGCGGCGGCACGGCGGCGGCCATGGCAGGGGCAGAGGCCACAGCGGGCAGTGGTGGGGCAGGTGCGGCAGCCGCGGAAGGCGAAGCGGGTGCAAAAGCAGCTGGAAGCAGAGGCGAGGTGGCGGGGACCTGTATGCGGTGGTGAGGGTCGGCAACTGCCCGCTGCCCGCCCGCTGCTGCCCGCCCGCTGCCTGCCTGCCTGTCTGCCGGCGGGGTGTGTGCGTTAACGATGTTAGTGCAGGCGGTGGTGGAGGTAATGAGGGATATAAATACGGCTCTTTTTCAGAGTCCACCCTGCCTGATGCGAAAGAATTATTATCGGAATCAGAATCCTGCTCATTAGCGGCCTGCTTACAAACTGTCTCCTCAAAAGCAGTATCAGGTTGCATTGATATGATTTCTCTGCCGGCTGTAAATGCACCAGCACAGTATAAATAAATTTCCATGTCGCATTTAAATTTTCTGATACACCAAATGCCAAACTTTTTCGCATTTGTAAACGTTCCCCGACTCTTTCCCAAACCTTGCTATCAAAAGTTCCCTCTGTGGGATACCAGTTACAATTATCCTTTACCCATATTAAAATCGAAGCAATTTGTCCCGCTGTTATTTTATACCCAGAGGCCCATAAAATCTGCTGCAAAGCATTTAAGTAGAGCTTATGCTCCTGAGAAACTGATTGCCCCATGCTACCGCAATCTCGCAACTCACCTGTTCCACAGCGGTTGCTGTTACCTATTTTCTCGGAGTCGTGGCCACTTCTTCAAAACTCTCCCCGTTAGATTGCGTGGTCTCCGCAGTGAAGAGGAATCACCTCTTGTCTTCTTCTCTTGATCACGTCGTTTTCTTCTCTTAATCACATCGGGCTCACCATCTGAGGCGACTGAATTAAGCGCTCAAGCTCTCTGTGCAAGATACCCTTTATTTCACTAAAAGATCAAACTTATATATGTTTCAACAAAGATCTGGAAAGAACTAACGGCATGCAGCCAATACTACTAACAAAAGACCGCATATCTGGCTCAGCTGGGATGTTTGCCAGTCCTCAGAACAGTTAAAGATAAAAACGTTCCATACACATACTCGTGACTGTCTTCAGCCACATCTTCCCAGGCCTACGCCAGGCCATCCTCCAACCTGACCTTGTAAAACTAGTTCTTCAAAGGCTTGGCAAACATGCAGCACAACAAATTCTAACGGTCACTCTTGAAAACAAATGCCAGGTGTTCCGAGCTGCTCCCACAGTGCCTGACATACACACCCCCTCTGGCCAACTACCTGCTCTCTCGGGAGCACAGCCAGTCGTGTAAGTGCTTTTATGAACATCTCCTTGTAAATGTCAGGCACTTCCCAAGGATTCCAAGAATCTGGAATTTAAGAGAAAAGCAGCCCTTCTCTGCCAACCCCCTGAGTTGGTCTTCTTTGAACACTCAAGCCTAGAAGGCACTTGTCATATCTAGCTGTGTTTGTCTTCAGAAGGGCACCCCTTTCCAGCCCCAGGTCTTGGTCCCTATTCCTGCAGGTTAAACCCTCTTTGCTTATTGCACAGAAATATTCTGTCAGCTTAACATCCCTCTGAAGAAAGTTTTCTCTGCACTAAAATGTCCTGGGCTTGTTGGGATGCTGTCACCTTGGAAGGAGTGGAGACTGTTCTTAGAACTTCAAAATCCCCACTAGGTTTCCCATTGCTATGGAAGTTTTGCTCACCTAAGGATCTTGCTTCCCTCCCGTCCTCTTCAGGTCATCAGCAAGGCTTCTGCATGACGTGTAGAATGGAGAAGCACATTAACGGAGTCCTGCATTCCTCAGGCAGTGCCATCTATCCTTCGGCTGTCATCAGTGTTCTCACACATGAGTCATTTCAGGTACTTTGACAAGTTTTCTTCTGTTCTTGTAGGAGAGAGCTACTAACTCCTTCTTTCTTAGTAATAGGAGAACATTTCCAGCTTGGCATGCAGGAAGATGCCCATGAGTTCTTACGTTATACTGTCAATGCCATGCAGAGAGCTTGTCTGAGTGGAATCAGCGAGTAAGCACAAGCAAACTACCTTTGCAATGTTCCCAAGCCCTTTGGACTCCTTGGTGTCATCAAGGAAAAACTATGCCCAGGGCTTTCACACAAAGCAAAACTCCTGGAGGAGATAACGCTCTGCCTTACCATTCATTTCCAGCTTGGACATCTCTTCTGAATCAACTACCATTGTCCACCAAATATTTGGGGGCTTTCTGAGATCCAGAGGTACTTTTCCACAACTACTGCTCTCCTTGGAATTGTCTGCGTCCTTCTGTCTGCCTGTGATGAACAGCCGATCGTGTGACTGGCGTAGTAGGTATGAAGGACGTAAAGCAGCACAGTCAGTCGACTTCCCCTATTGCTGAGCATTTTGAATTTCCTTCCAGTCACATGCTTGAGCTGCAAAGTGGTTTCCGATTCCTACGAGGCCTTTCTGGATATTCCTTTGGATATCAAAGTAAGAGAGTTTGTAATTGTGCTTCAAGATGTCGCAAGGCCCCTGTAGCTTTCCAGAATCAACACAGTTGCTTTAAAAACACATACTGTGAACATAAGAGAGCTTGGTGGTGGGTGGGAAGTGGAATGGACAGTGCCCTTCCGGGGAGGCCATGGCAATGGTCTCCCTGTAGGTGCTGGCTTTAAGCTGGACAAGTACGCATTATCCCCTCTGCACCCTTGACGTACTCTTATCCTTCTTCCTTTTGCTCTCCCTCAACACCTGTCTGACTCCTAGGCTGACGGGTTGTATTGTTTCATTATTGATGATCCTGCACACCATCAGTAGCTGAACTGAGCAGTGGCACAGAGACGTAGCTCTTGATAGCCCCAGGAATCCCTGGGAACTGAGGGAAATGTTCAGCATCATACCCTCTTTCTGCCTCCTTGTGGGTACTGCTTGTGGGTTCACAGTGGCTCTCCTCAGCGTCAGCTACCCGGGTCTTTTTGTCAACTCCTAGTAAGTGTTTGGGCGAGGGCATTTCCCGGAGATCAGTTCTCTCCTTTCTCACTCCTCCAGGCAGCCTCATCTGTCACCGCAGCTCTGGCGGACTTTGTGAAACCCGAGCAGCTGGATGGTGAAAACTGCTTTAAATGCAGCCAGTAAGATGATTATTAACACCATATTAATACTAGATCCTGCGTGACGGTGCTGCACATACTCTAGCATAAGTCATCTTTTCACATAGGTTAGATGCCCAATAATGAGGCACAGATATTTTAATATGGCTTTATGCACCTGAACAGCCTTAAAACAGTGTAGGGGTGTGTGAGACATAAAAGGATGTCTGGCCTTCTTAGGGCAAGATAGGGTGTATATGAAGGATGCATTTCAGCACTTGGCTCTGTGCTTGGTTTCAAGGTGTAACAAGACGGTTGCCACCTCCAAGAGGTTTACAATCCATCGCACGCCCAAGGTTCTCATGGTGTGTCTGAAAAGGTTTGAGGATTTCACCGGTGGGAAGACCAGCAAGGTGTGTATGCAACTGGAGTGCAATGCTCTCTTCCTGGAGCAGGATATTTCCCAAAGCAGTATGCTCTTTCACAAGCTGTTCATGTTGAGTTTTTCGTGTTCCCTTCTGGGGAGAGGAGAGTTGCCGCGGGAAGACAAGCATGTACTCTGCTCCGAGAGAGCTGCTTTGGCCGAGAACAGTTTCCTGCCACCCAAACCATTACCTGTTGCTTTAGGGAAAACCAAGTGTTCATGGGCCCCAAAGATGTATTTATATACACCTCTGGCCCCTGGTCTTGGAAGGCTATTTCGTGTAGTATTTCAGAATCATTTCTGAGCACTCTTGGTCTCTCCGTAGGTCGTGAAGTATTCCAAATGCTTGGATCTTCGCCATACATGTCTCAGATGGAGAACCGCTCTTCTACTCCTTATATGCTGTCCTGGTGCATAGACAAGAAGCACTTGACCGACTCTATGCAGATGAGGCAAGGCATTCAAGACCACAGATGCCTACTGAGGGGCACACCAAACTTGCTGAGCACAGAAAGCAAGGGGGACATCGAGACCTGAGGAAGGCAGAACAAAGGACACAGACTACACAACAGCACAGGTGGGAACTGCCCTGCCTGGCACACATGCGCATTGCATGGGAGAGACCCCACACCCTCCATCTGCGCCCAAACATGGCCGATCCCGAAGAGCCCTCTCCACTGCACTGACTTCATCCCCATTCCCTGCCTGCCCGACTTCGCAACCTCTCTCCACTCCATACCCCACCCCATATCATTTGCCCCTCAACTTTGCTTTCAGAGGGCTGCAGGTCAGGTTCCATCCTCCACAAAGTCTGCCCCAGCTATTTAAGATGTTGCTGCTATCACCAGGTGCCTCTTGATCACCTGCACAAACCGAGCACTACCAGTCACACAGGCCAACACCGACCTCTTCCACAGCAGCGTCCTCCTCAGAAGCGCCACATCACTCTGCTCGAAAGCTATGGCTGCTGCCCTTTTGCTCTTCTCACTTCTGCCAATTTAACTCAAATCCTCAACACTTCTGCAGAAAGCCCACACAGCAGCTGCAAGAGCCGAGGGAAACGCACCACCAAGAGGCCTCATGGTACAATGGGATCTGACTGATCCCACAAAGAACAACAAGCAGAAAAGGCATCTTGTGGTTGATATACCCCTGGCCTCACCCACCAGCCCAACCACAATCACCTGGGGAAGGGGAGGGTCACGGAGAGACACCTGGGCAAGTCTCCTGCTCTGGCTTGGGCCTGTAACTTGTGAAGCATGGACAAGATGGACTGTTACTGGAAACAACAATAACATGTTTACCAAAACTTTATGTATCGCGCTCATACAAGATGCTTTACATCTTGTGTTGTGATAAGAAAAGAGTGGCCTTATTATGCTGACTAGCGGTGGATAAGAAAACCTGTATGTTGCAAAATGTATAAGATACCAGAGGAAATTGCTTTCGGTCGACCTTGCAATTCCCTGGGAAGATGAGAACCTTAGGCCCTTTTAGATAATTTAGCTTAAAAGCGTCAATGTGGCTTGTGTTAAAAGAAGGAAAATCAAGAAAAGGTAAGTATTAGAGTTACTAATGATCATTCTTTAGGATAAGTTGTATCAAAACTTGTAAAGTGTCCCACTGCGCAGAATCACTAGAAGATGGTGAACTAGCGGACAAGTGAGGAAGACTATTGAAGACCATCAGAGAACCCCTGAAGACCACCAAAGACCTCAAGCGCGCCTGCGCCGAGGACATTTCCATATATTAATGAGTTCCCGGAATTTAGATGAATATGTTAATTATTTCCAAGAACAAAATCATGAGTATGTATATCCATTTTGTATCTAATCTCAACCGTTGAAAGAACTGGTGTGCTTGATAGGTGGAGCGATCCCCCGTGTACCCAGCGCTGCAATAAAGAATGCCTGCTTTCTAAAACTCCAAAATTGAGTCTTAGAGAGTTTCTGAAGTGCCGACTTACAGTAACAGCGCCAACAAAGTAAGGTGCCCCGTTGCCCTCCAGAACACCCCCTAACCCCGTCCCAACCCTACACCCACTACCACAGACAACATGGCTGACGGCCCGCCCTGGCTGAGAACTACAGCTCCCGGCATGCCTCGCGGCCCGCCGGGACGCACGCAAGTGAAGAACTACAGCTCCCAGCATGCCCAGCGCAACGACGTGGCCCAGCGGGACTCCAGCCCCTCAAGAACTACAGTTCCCGGCATGCCCCACGACGCAGCTCTCCCCCACGGGCCGCCCCTCCCGGTCCCCTCAGCCCCCCCACCTCCCCTCACCGCAACGGGGCAGCTCAATAGCTGGCACCCCGTCGCCGGCAACGGATGCCCGAGCTCGCTGTCAGGCAAACCGCCCCGGAGTCGCCCCGCGGCCATGACAGACCCAGCCGAAGCAGCTCTCCCCCCACCCCCCCTTCTCCGGGCGGGAGGGAAGATGGCGGCTGCGGCCGGAAACGGCGGCGCCTCCTTCCGCCTCGGTACGCGCTACTTCCTCTTGATTGGACGTTGCCCGACCCCCCCCCCCCCCCCCCCCCAGGCGTGGGCAGGACTTCCCATCGGGGTCAAGTCCTGCTTCCGGTAGTGGTGGGGGCGGTGGTCGGCAGGGGCGAGGTGTCTGCAACAGGGGGTCCCCATCCCTCCTTTCTCTGTCTCACCCCGCCCCCCCCAGGCCGCCATGAGCCTGCAGTGGACAGCAGTCGCCACCTTCCTCTACGCCGAGGTCTTCCTCGTCCTCCTGCTCTGCGTCCCTTTCGTCTCAGCCGCCAGGTAGGGTGGGAGGGAGATCCCATGGCTGTGGGGAGGGCGGGGTGGCCTGGGGAAGGGGTTGGGGTCCTCCGGGGCTGGGGGTGGTCCCGACCTCCATCCCCAACCTCTGTCTCGCACTCCCCCCCGCAGATGGCAGAAGATCTTCAAGTCACGCCTGGTGGGCCTGGCTGTGGCCTACGGCAACACTGTCTTCGTCGTCCTCATCGTCATCCTCGTCCTCCTGCTCTTCGGTGGGTGCTGGCACCACCCCCCCACGGGGCCTGGGGGTGTGTGGAGAGGGGGAGCTGGACGCCTCCCCCCCCCCCCCCAACTGATGCCCCCTTCCCACAGACGCCCTGCGGGAGACCCGTAAGTACGACGTGACGGAGCGGGTGGCCCTGCAGAGCAGCCCCGGCGCCCTCGAGCACTTCCACATGAAGCTTTTCCGAGCCCAGCGCAACCTCTACCTGGCTGGTTTTGCCCTCCTGCTCTCTTTGTGAGTGGGGGGGGTGGGCGGGGGGGGGCTGGGGGTGCCGCAGGTCCCGGCTTACCCTGCCTCCTGCAGCCTCCTGCGCCGCCTGGTCACCCTCATCTCGCAGCAGGCTGTGCTGGGCGCCTCCAGTGAGGCCTTCCGGAAACAGGCGGAAGGCGCCAGCCAAGCTGCCCGCCGCTACATGGAGGATAATGATGCCCTGCGGAAGGTATGGTGGCCGGCGGCGGGGGTGGGGGGAAAGGAGGCACCCAGGCGCCTCGGGCCCTGATGTGCCCCCGGTGTGTCCCCCCACCAGCAGCTGCAGGAGGCAGGGGGTGATGGGGGCAGCCCGTCCCCCTCCCATGATGAGAACGAGACCCTCAAGGCCAAGGTGGAGAAGCTGAAGGAGGAGCTGGCAGCCAGCAAGCGCAGTACGGGCAGGGCTGGGGGGGGTGTTATGGGAAGGGGGGTGCTGCTGGTTTTGGGGGTGACGCTGACACAGACACCGCCCCGCCCCAGCTCTGGAGAAGGCAGAGAACGAAGTGCAGGCCATGCGGCGCCAGGCTGAGGGACTGACGCGGGAGTACGACCGGCTTCTGGACCAGCACGCTCGCCTGCAGGTATGGAGGGAGGGCCAAACCCCCTGCGACCCCCCCCCCCCCCAACCCCGTCTCGGACCCCCTAACACCGCCTCCCCCTGCCCCCCAAGGCAGCCCACGATGGCCCCCGGGACAAGAAGGAGGAGTGATGACTAGGCCACGCCCACCAGGCCGGGCCACACCCACCAGATGGGCCACGCCCCTGCCGCCCCCCCCCCAGCTCATGGAGTGGGGGTAGGACTTGAACAAGGCGTATCCAGGGACCCCCAGCCACCCCCTCCCTACCCTGTGTTTGGGGACCCCCTGCTCTGTGGCAGCACTCCGGGGGGGGGGGGGCGCGGGGGGCTCTGAACCCCATTTCAAGGGGTCTGAGCCCCCCTTTGCCCCTTCCAGGGGGGTTCCCCAGCTGTGGGCAGTGGGGGAACTCCCCCCCCCCCCCCCAGCTTCTGCTTCAATAAACATGTGGGATCAGGCCAGGCTCGTCTCCATCTCCCAGCCCCTCGGGGACCCCCTGCGCACCCCATCTCCCCCCCCCGTGTCCCCTTTACCCCCCCCGCCGCCCAGGTACGGAGATCACTGAGGCTCAGCCACCTTTATTGGCACCGTGCACAGGAACTGGGAGCGGGGGCGGCACACTATGGGGCAGCTCGTTTGTCCATCCATCGGTCTGTCCTTCTGCCAGGGCCCCATGGTGCCGCACGGCCGTCGCACCACAGGGCAGTCTGTCCCATCCGTGGGCCCCGCGAGGCCGCAGGGACAGCTGCGGGGCTGTCTCACCGTGGGGCTCTCGCCGTGGGGCAGGTTCCTCCATGAGTGGGGCACCCCACACGCTACAGGGTGGCGTGCAGGGCCCGGGCCTGGCCCCGCAGCACTTCAAACTCCCTCTGCACAAAATCCGTCAAAGCCTTCCGCATCTCCACCTGGGGGGTAGTGGGCCGGGCCCCATAGAGCCATGGGGCTGGGCCCACAGAGCCTGGGGCCGGGGGGAGCAGGCCCTGCAGAGCCATGGGTCAGAGCGGAGTCCCCCCCACCTGCCGTGGGGCAGTCCCCTGAGCACTCACCGTCGACGTGCCCTCAGCCCGGAGCCGCTCCAGGAGGGGCCGGACACTGAAGGGTCGCCCCACAACCACCGTGATTCGCTACGGGACAGCGTCAGTACCCCACAGCCACCCCCAAGGCCCACCGCCTGCCCCACGGGCCCCACAACAGAGCCACCCTGCCCCACCCCATAATCCCAGCCCCACAGCGCTTCCCAAGCCTGCTCTACTCCCTGCCCCACAACCACCCATTGACCCCAGCGCACCCCACAGCTGGGGTGTCTGCCTGCACCCCCACCCACCCCACCGCTCACTCACCTGCCCCACGCGGGGCACGTACGGGGGGGCGTTGGGCAGGACATCATTCATGCCTGGCACAGGGGTCAGCTGGCACCTGCGTGGCCTAGCAGCGAGACAGGCCCCACGGCACAACACCCCCCCACCCTGACACCCACCCCACGCCCTCCTGAGTCCCCCCCACGGCCCCAGCTGCCTGCATCCCCCATCCCACCCTCCCCCACGAAGCCCCCCCAGCTCTTCCTGCCCCACATCCACAACCTCCCAGACCCCCCCATGCCCTGCTCACCCCCGTGCCACAGGGGCAGGATGACTGGGTCGAGGTGGCACTCGGCCAGGAGGCGCCCGATGCCTGCAGGAGGGGCAAGGTGGCCGTTTGGTGGGGCAGCAGGGGGGCCAGGCAGCCCTTGGGGGGGCCGAGGGGGTGATCGGGGCGGGGGGGGGTGGAGGGGGCCACGAGAGGGCAGCTAGAGGGCAAAGGAGGCAAGCGTGGATGGTGAGAGGGCAAGCAGGGAGCGAGGGGGGGGGAACAACTGGGGTCAAGAAGCAGTTGAGGGTCGGGGGGGGATGGGGATGGGGGGACCTCACCCCACTTGAAGCGCACGAACTCCTGCCCCATGTTCACTTTGCCTGTGGGGACATGGGGCCATGGGGGGGGGGGGGGCAGCACAGGAGACACCCCCCCCCCAAGGGTCCCCCAGCCCCCCCCCCAGCCCCCTATTCCCCCCCCCCCCTTCCACCCAGGTCTGGAGAAGAGAGCAGGCCAATCCTCAAGGCTCCCACAGTCTCTCCTAGTGGTCCCAGTTCCCCCCTGACCCCCCAGTGGGGGTCCCAGTGACCTTGATATGAACACCTCCCCCAGCCCCAGTGCTCCCAGTCCCTCTAGAGCAAACGAACCTCCCATTCCCCAGTTCCCCCAGTGCTCCCAATACCCTCAGGGAAGACGTGCACCCAGTCCCCCTGGTTGAGCTTCTCCAGGATGAAGTCCATCCCTCGCTGGTACACGCCATCCCCTGGGGACACCAGTTCAGCACACTGGGAGCCCTCCAGTATGGGCTGGGACCAGCCCAGCAGAACCACCACCCTCACTCCTCCAAGGTAAACTGCAATCTCTCCCAGTACAGGCTGCAACCACCCCAGTACAGACTGGGAGCCCCCAGACCAAGCTGGGCCTGGCCCAGCAGCCCTTAGCACCCCCCCCGGTACAAACTGGGATGCCCCCAGTATAGAGGGGGATCCACTGCCTCGGCCCTGCACCCCCCGCCTCCCAGTTGCCCCCAGTGCCTCCCAGGTGCCCCCCGCACACCCCGGCAGACAGGGACGCAGCGGCCCAGGCTGAAGAAGCGCGAGTGCAGCTCCCGGGTGAAGCAGATATCGGCGGCCGTGGGGGTCCTGGGGAGGGGCGGGATGGGGTGAGCAGGGAGGGGGTTCCCCAGGACCCCCCCCCAAGACCTCCCCAGCCTCCCTCACCACCGCATCTTGTGCAGACTCCAGACGTGCCGCAGCTTTAGGGAACCTGGTGGAGGAGAGGAGCGGGGGTCACAGGAGCACCCCTAGACCAGACAGAGACCCCCCCCAGCTCCCTCATAAACCCCTGGGGGCCCCCCCAACACCCTTGGGATCCCCTGGGGACCCCCCCAACTCCCTCAATATCCACTGGGGAACCCCCACCACTGCCAGATGACCCCCGCAGCACCTCCCCAGAGCCTCAAAGCACCCCAGAGACACACCACACCCCCCCCCCCCGGACCCTTGGGATCCCCTGGGCAACCCCCCCCAGCCAGTCATACCCCAGAGGTGCGGGTCATCCATACAAGACTGGTGGTTGGAGAGGGTGAGGAGGGGGGTGAGGGGCCCCCGGCGCTCCACCAGTTCGTGCAGCACCTCGGCGTTGTGCACTCGCAACCGGTTCAGGTACCCTGGCAGGGGAACGGGGGAAAGGGGACCTGGGGTTGGGACGCCCCTCCAGCCAGCCACCTCCGCTCCCCGGCCGCTGGTGGGGTACCGGCGGGGTACTCACGGGTCCAGACGCAGCTGTAGGTGCCCACCAAGCCGGTGACGAGACGGCTGGCCAGGGCCCAGGGCAGGGACGGCCCCGCGGGGAAAGGCCACCTCACCGCCAGCGGCATGCTACCATCGCGGGGACCCGGCACGGCGCCTAGGGGACGGCGTGGGAGGGGAGGTGACACGGGTTCGGGGGGGGTCACGGAGGAGCGGAGAGGGGCCCGCTGCCCTCCCCGGTCCGCCAGGCCTCTGCCCCGGAGCCCCCCCCCGGTCCACACACCTCAAGCCGCCCACTGTGCCGTAAAGCGCGCCGGCCGGCCCGTCGCAAAGGTCGCGCACCGGGAGTCTCTCCCTGCCGTCAAACGAGGCCGTCCCCAGCCCCCTCCCCCACTCACTATCGCAAATTGGGGGGGGGGGGGGGCTGCCGTCAAGCGTGGCGCGAGGTCGCAAAGGCGGCGGGCGGGAGGACCCAGAGCAGGCGAGAGGCGCCGGGCAGAAGGGCCCCTATCCAAGGAGAGCTAGGAAGGTGGGTGCACCATAGAGGAGAGGGGCACGCCCCGCCCCCTCTCCGGACGCTACCAATTCCCGCTCGGGTCCCGCCCACCACCGCGCGCCGTCACCAAGGCGACGCCCGGCGCCATTTTGGCGTGGGGAGGTGGCCGCCATTTTGGGAGGGGCGTGGAACGCGGCCTGTACCAACGGTCCCGCCCCGTCCCGCCCGGCCTCGGCCCTGCGGGGGGGGACCCGGCGGGGCGGCGGGTAGACGGAGGTGGAGCGGGACGGACAGGTACCGCCGTTCGGTCCCCGCATCGATCTCCGGGCCCCGGCTGACAGCGGGCCCCGGCTGACAGCGGGCCCCGAGCCCGGCCTCGGCCTCACCCCCGCTCCCCCCACTCCCCTCAGGGCCCCCCCGGGGCGGCCGCCGCCGCCGCCGCCATGGCCGCCGTCTGGCAGCAGGTACTCGCCGTGGATGCCAGGTGAGCCCCAGGGATCCCATGGGAGGGAGCCCTGACGCCTGGTCCCTTTTGGGGGGGGGATGCGACCCGGGGACCTGGGTCCTTGTCAGGGAGGACACCCTGATGCCCAGGTTCCTTGGGGGAGGAGGGGCAGATCCTGATGCCTGGTCCCTTTGCGGGGGGCAGATCCCGATACCTGGGCCCCCACACATGCGTGCACCTACACTCCCCACGCCACGGTGCCACCCGCCTCCCCCAGCAGGCCATGCCAGCTGCCACAGGCGTGAGGGCACCCCACCACCACCACCACCCCCCCCGTGTCCTCAGGTACGCGGCCTACCGCACACCCCGCTGGCCTCAGTTCCGGACACAGTACGTGCGACGACGCAGCCAGCTGCTGCGGGAGCAAGCGCAGGGAGGGACGCTGGAAGGCGGCACCCGGCGCTGGTACCTGCGGGTGCGCACCCGTCTGCTGGCCCAGCGCTACGGGGCCCTCTCCGAGCAGAGCAGCTGCCGTGCCCACAGTAGCAGCGCCCTCCGTGCCAGCCGCACCACCCTCGACCGCATGGAGGTAGGGCCGCAGGAGGGGGACAGGGGAGGCGAGGCTGCGAGCCCTTCCCGGGGGGCTGTGGGGTCATGGCACCCCTCCTGGGGGGCTGCAGCAGCCTCTTTGGGGGTGCTCTGGGGCTCCAGCACCTGTTTTGCAGAGTCTGGGGGTCTCAGCAGCCATCCTCAGGGCTGCAGCACCTGTTTCAGGGGGGCTGTGGGGTCCCAGCACCTGGTCTGGGGGGTTGTGGGGTCCGGGTACCCCTGTGGGATCCCTGCGACCCAGTGGGGTGCAGGGACCCCATGGCCATGTCTTTCTCCCAGGACTTCGAGGAGGACCCACGGGTGGCCCGGGGACACCGGCGCTCCCTCAGCCGTGGCTCCCACCCTGGGGTCCCCCGCGGGGCCACTGATGAGCGGTGAGTACACCTGGATCCCCTGGGGTCAGTGGGTGCTGGGGGGAGTCAGGGTGCTGACACCTGGACGCCTCGGTCCACAGCCCCCCTGGAGTAGTGCCGACACCACTGGCAGAGGCGAGCCGCGCCATGGCCGGGGACACAACGCTGAGCGAGAACTACGCCTTTGCCGGCGTCTACCATGTCTTCGACCAGCACACCGACAGCGCTGGTAACTGGGGGGGGGGCTGGGGGTGGGTTTCCCCCCCGGGGTGCCTGTGGTAGCCGGTGCTGGCTCGCACCAGCACTGACGGGCACTTGTGGCTGGGCAGTGCCAAAGGTGCAGTTTGCACATGACGACCGGCACCTGCTGGCTTGCTGCTCGCTGGACGGCACCATCTCGGTGTGCCGGCTGGCACCAGGGCCGCCGGCAGTGCTGCGGGTGCTGCGGGGCCACGGGGGTGGCGTGGCCGACTTCGCCTGGTCCCTCTCCAACGACGTCCTGGTGTCAGCCTCCCTGGACGGCACCCTGCGGCTCTGGGCCCCTGCCGATGGGCGCTGCATCCGCCGTGTGCCCGACCCCGATGGCGCTGCCCTGCTCTGCTGTGCCTTCCAGCCACTCAACAACAACCTCACCGTGGTCAGTGATGCCCCTGCAGCCCCCTGGAACCCCCACTATGTCCCCCCCACAAACCCCCCTCCTTCCCCTGGGGTCCCCTTGGTGCATCCTGGGTCCCCCCTGCTTTTCCAGGCTGCTCAACAACCACCTCACTGTGGTTGCTGACACTCCCTACATCGTGTGTCCCCCCCCGGCTCCCCTCGGCGCATCCTGTGCCCCCAGAAGCCCCCTCCTACACACGTCCCTCAAGCATGGCAGCCCCTGGTGACCTCCTTGAGGGGTGGGAAGGGCACGTGCCCATCCCGCGGGGTGTCCCACCCTCCCCACTGTGTTCTCAGGTGGGCAGTGCCCGGCACATGGTGCGGGTGGTGAACATCTCGACAGGGAAGGCGGCGCGGGGTGGGGCAGGACGGCTGCCTGGACGGGTGTTGGCGCTCTGTTTCGATTCCCCCGGCCGCGTCCTCTGGGCCGGCGACGACCGCGGCTCTGTCTCCTCCTTCCTCTGTGACCCCGGCACTGGTACGGAGGGGGGAGCCATGGCGGGGGCAGGGGTGTGGGGCAGTATGGGGGCCATAAGGGTGCTGTGGGGTAGCAGGGTGCCAGGAGGCAGTGTGGGTGCTGACTCCCACCTTGTGTCCCCCCCCCAGGGCGGCTGACAAAGGCCTCCCGGGTGGTGGTGCAGGCAGGTGGCTCCATCACCTCGCTCTCGGCGCGGGCCTGGGCCAGCCGTGAGGCCCCCGACCCTTCCCTGCTGGTCAACGCGTGCCCCGACCGCCTGCTGCTCTTCCGGTATGGGGATGGGGGGGTGGTGGGGGTGGCGGGGGTGGGTGCCTTGGGGTGACCGCAGGGCTCATCCCCTCTGTCCCCCCGCAGGGTGGTGGAGGAGGAGGGCTCAGGGGCGCCAGGGCTGCGGCTGCGGCGCAGCTTCCCCACGCGGCACCGGGAACAACCACTGCGCAGCTGTTTCTGTCCCCTCATGTCATTCCGGCAAGGCGCCTGCGTGGGTATGTGGGGGGACACGGGCCATGGGGGGCCGTTTGTGGGTACGTATGGGGGCGCTGGGGTAAGCAGAGGGCTGTAGGGGTAGGGGCTGGGCACCGGGGGGGGGGGTCTGGGGGGTGCTTGCCCGGAGGAAGGGAGGATTGATTCCCCCAGCGCCCCCATCCCTGTCCCCACAGTGACAGGCAGCGAGGATGCCTGCGTGCACTTCTTCGACGTGGGGCGGGCAGCACGAGCCACCGTCAACACGCTGCAAGGCCACGGCGGGGCGGTGCTGGCCGTCGCCTTCAACTGCGACGAGAGCCTGCTGGCCTCCAGCGACGCCGCCGGCACCGTCATCGTCTGGCGCCGCCAGCACGCCTGACTCCCCCTGCCCTGCACGCATCATCGTCGTGTCCCTCCCCGCCCACCCGCCCGCCGTGTCCCATTCCCCCCGGCATGGCACAGACCCCCCGCTGCGTTCAACAAGCGTGTTTGTACCCGGCACTATGTGGCTTAGAAGAGGTACTTGCGGCAGGCGGCGGCCCCACACTTGCACTCGATGCGGCCCCGGGCCCGGGGGGAGCCCCCCAGGCCCCCCCCTGCCAGTCCAAAGTTGGAGTCCATGCGGGTGCTCTCTGCGTCCACTGGGTCCACTGGGAGGTGGGGAACGTGGGGTGAGGGGGGTGCTGGCACCCCCACCTTCCCCCCAGCGCTGCTAGGATGTAGCCTCCCCCACGTAGCCCGTGGCGGTGGTACAACCCACGCCCCATACTGCCCAGCAGTGGGGCTGTCCTACGTGGCGAGGGGGATGTGCCGTGGGGCAGGGACGCCTGTGGTGGGGTGGCTGTGGGGCCAGGAGAGCCACTGCAGGGCAGGGACGGGTGCGGTGGGGGGCAGCCATGGGGCAGGGACAGGCGCTGTGGGGCGGGTACGGGGAGCTGCGGGGGTGGGTGGGGGCAGTACCGTGCATGTTGTAGTCGAAGGTGAGCTCTTCGCCGGCGCGGATGGGGCGGGTGGCGAAGAGGGCGATGCGCGGCAGCCGCTCGTCCAGGTTCTCAATGAAGACGTTGTACACCTGCAGGTTGGGGTCGCACTGCCGCAGGACAGCCCCGTGGGTGGGTGCGGCTACGGTGCTGGGGCGTGATCCTGGCAAGCCCCACCTCCAGCCCCACCCCCGGGAGCCACAAGCTGGGAGGTGCTACTCAAGTAGGTGGTACCCTGGGGGGAAGCCCCGCCCACACCGACTGCCATAGCAGGTGGCACAGCAATAAGCCCCTCCCCATGTTGAAGTGGGAGGGGCTCCCCACAGTGGGTGGTGCTGCAGCGAGCCCCGCCCCCCCAGCCGGGTGAAGCCCAACCCCTCCCACCACAGTTGAAAAGTTGATGTTCCCACAGTGGGCAGTGCTGCACTAAGCCCCTCCCCCAGGTGAAACCCCACCCCCTGGGCCAGTGAAGCTCCAACCCCCCACGCTGTAGTTGAAGCAATATTCCCACAGCAGGCAGTGCTCCAGCAGGCCCCGCCCCCCCGACAAAACCCCACCCCCGCCCGGCGAGGCCCCACCCACTCACACTGTGGTTGACGAAGTGGGAGATGTTGCCATAGTGGGCAGCATCCACAGTGTAGACGTCCTCCACGTAGTCCAGGTCGAAGAGGTAGGTGGCTCCCTGCCGGTCGTACACCTGCCCCCGGCGCTCCGCCTCCTCCGACGTGATGATCTGGGGTGGGGCTGCCATGTCACGCCCACTCCACCCACCACACCCACACCCACCCCCACCCCAGCAGGCTCTCACCTCCCCCACGTACTCCATGACGAAGCTGTTCTTGCGGATACGCTCGAGGGTGCGGACGCCCCAGCCGCGGCCGTTGCCGGTGCGGAAGATGCAAAGGTTGTAGCGGATGCCCTTCTGCACCACGCGGTTGGGGCAGTCGGCGCCGCAGCGGCACCGTGAGTTGCACTCGTAGATGGGCAACCCTGCCCGGATGCGCACCTGCCCCGCCTCGTTGTAGGCAAACTTGTTGCGGGACGCCCCGGGGCAACAACCGCCCGCCGCCTCCGCCAGGCAGTCGTGGCACTCGCAGCCCACCGCCACCAGCGTCAGGCTGATGCCGGCCCCCACCTTGTACTCGTTGATGTAGACGAAGTCCCGGGGGGGGCCATGCAAGTCCACCTCGTTCTCCACGGCGATGCGGCCCCGGTGGCTGCGGGTGCTGTTGAGGAGCTGCTCCCAGCGCCGCAGGGCCCGGCGCTGCTCCGCTTTCTGCACCAGGTAGGAAGCGGTGCGGGCAGGCAGCCCCCGTGGACCAGGTCGCACCGGCCCCCCCGGGGCACGAGCCAGGTCCTGGTGCAGCTGCTTCAGCAGCCCGTGGCACCGCAGGTTCTTGCGGGGCTCCCAGGTGTTGGCGGCCTCGGGGTACCCCCGCCACTTCACCAGGTAGTACTCCTCGTCCTGCCGGGGGGGGGGGGGGGGCGGGAATGTTTGGGGGCCTCTTTGGGTCGCGGGGGGGGGGGGCGCTCCTGGTGCCCTGGGGACCCTGTGGGGCACCAGGGGAAGCCCAGGCACCTGGGGATGTCAAGGGCGGGGACACACTCAGGGTGACAAGGGACCCCGGTGTCCAGCGACCCTGTGGGGCCTCACAAGGTGAGGGGGGGGTCCCGGGCACCCCGGGGACATTAAAGGGGACCCGTGAGGGCCCCCCAGCACTCACCCTCACACGCTTGTAGTCGCAGAGGTACTCCACCTCGAAGTCCCCCAGGTTACGGCGGGTGACGCCGAGCGCCGGGCACCGCACACGCTCCAGCCGGCACAGGTCCTGCAGCCGCGACCACGACGACTTGCAGCAGACGGAGCAGCCTGGCGGGGGGAGGAGGGGGGGGGGTCGGGGGTCGTTACCGGCGGCGGGGGGGACCACGGGGCCGGACACCCCCCTCCAGCACCGAGCACCCACCCCCCCACACACCTTCCCAGCACACGCCCCCCCCCCCTCCCCCCATCCCAGCGCCCAGGCCCCAGCGCGAACCGGACGGACCGACCGACCGACCGACCGACCCCCGCCGCCTCACGCCGCCGCCAACGGTCGCCGGCGCGCCCCCTCAGAAAAGGGCGGGAAGCGGCGCGCGCCCGCCCGCGGCCGTTAACCGCCCCCCCCGCCCGCCTGCCCGCGCGCACCTTTTAAATTTTCCGCCATTTTCTGCCGCTGCTTTTTTTTTTTTTCCTTTCCCCCCCCACCTCCTTTTTTTTTTTTTCTCTCTCTCCACTTCCGCCCGGCGGGCAGCGCGCGGCGCGGGGGCGGGGCATCTCCCCCTCCCCGCCCCCGCCCGGTTCCCATTGGCCGTGGCGCCGCCTCATTTGCATGCTCCCGGCAGCCCCCGCGCGTCGGCCGTTTACCCCAAAAAAGAGCCGATTTTCACCCGTTTCCTCGCCGCTCCGACCGCGCTCAGGTTGCGGATCCTGCTCCACTTCACCCCGGGGGAACCGGTCCCGCCGGCCTCACCCTCCCCGGCTTCCTCCCCTCAGATCCGCGCCGCAGCTACCCGACTCGTTAATGGCTCATTAGTCGTTAAAAACGGTAATTAATCAGCGCGGACGTTCCCGTGTCTCATGGCCTTTATTTGGCGTCTGCTGGGGGCAGGAGGGGGCTGGGGGGGGGGGGGGCGAAGTTGGGGGGCAGGAGGAGGCCAGTGGCCCCCCCCCCCCCGCAGCTGGGCGGGAGGGGGTAACATGGGGCTGGGGGGGGGCAAAAGCTTGGGGTGGGCTCAGTCGTCCCATTCGTCGTCCTCGTCCTCCTCTTCGCCGTCGTCCCCCTCGTCTGAGGGAAAAGAAGGGGAGGGGGGTGAGGGGGGGGGAATGACACACGCAAGGGGTGGCCGTGGGGCGGCCGTGGGGTGCTCACCCGAGGAGTGGATGACTCTGCTGCGCTTCTGCATGACGTCCATCAGGGCCCCCACCAGCCCCCCCCGCGTTGGGGCTGCCGCTGCTGCCCTCGGGGGCCTCTGGGGTCTGGGGGCCGGGGGCCGAGGCAGGGGGGGGGTCAGGGCTGCCCCACGGCGGGGACCCCAACCCACTGCCACCAGCACCATGGCAATGGCCCCCCCCGCTTGTGCTAACCCCAGGGGATCATGGGGACCCCCCCCATGCCAACCCCAAGGGATCATGGGACCTCCCCAACCAGCCCCAGGGGATCATGGGACCCCCTCCATGCCAACCCCAGCGGATCATGGGGGACACCCCCCCCCCAATAGCCCCAGGGGATCATGCGACACCCCCCCTCATGTCAACCCCAGAGGATCATGAGACTCCCCCCCATGCCAACCCCAGGGGATCATAGGGGACACACACCCCCCAACCAACCCCAGGGGATCATGGGGGACCCCCCCCACACCCAACAGCCCCAGGAGATCATGGTAGGATCCCCCCCCGCCCCAGCTGACCTTGTTCAGGGTCACACCCTGTCGGATCTGGTCCAGCAGAGCCCCCCGGCCCGAGGGGGGTGCAGGGGGGCCACCGCCGGAGGGGGGAGGGGGCGGGGGAGGTGGGGGAGGGGGCGGGGCCGCGGCCGCCCCCAAGGGGGCGGGGCCGCGGGCGGCGGGCGGGGCGATGGAGCGGGAGGGCGGGGCCACGGGGGGCCCGCCGCGGGGAGGAGGTGGGGGGGCCCCCTGGCGGCGGGGGCGGGGGCAGCGGCCCCGAGCGGCTGCGGAGGGGGCCGGGGGGGGGGGGGAGGCGGCGGGGGACCCCCCCGACCCGGCGGGGGAGGGGGACCTGGGAGGTGAGAAACGTTAATTAGTGCCTTAATGAGCACCCTGCACCCAGTTACCCGGGGGGGGGGGGGCTGTATGGATCCTGTAATGGGAGGGGGTTCTATGGACCTTACCATGGAGGGGGGCGTATAGATCCTATAATGTGTGTGGGCCATATGGACACTATAATGGGGGGGCCCTATGGATCCTAGAATGGAGGGAACTGTGTGGGGGAGCACAGGGCCCTTGAAATCTTTGAGGCGGGGGGGGATATGGATCCTATAACGTCCAGGCAGGGGCCGTGCGGAGGAAGTCCATATGGCCCCTGTGCCCCACCAGGTGGGGGGTGTTGGTGGTGCCTATAGGTGGGGGGGGGGACACACTCACCCTGTCGGCGCATCTCCTCCCGCACGGCCTGCAGCCCACCCCGGCCCTGGATGAAGTCATGGATGAGGCGGGAGGTCTCGGCGTCGGCCAGCTGCGCCTCGCTGATGCCAGCCCGGGCAAAAAGCGCCCGCAGGGCGGGGTCCAGCGCTGCCACCTACATGCCCCACACCATCGCCCCACACCGTCATCCCCTGACCCACGCCAGAGGGCAGGGGGGTGGGGGGGGGATGCAGGGTGGGACACGGGAGCCACCTACATCGAAACCGTTGTTGGGGTCCCAGCCGATGTGACCGACGTGCCTGGGGGCGAAGCAGATGGTGAGGAGCTGCCCCACGGGGGGGACCCATATGTGTCCCCAAACACGTGGTGGGGTCCCCTCCGCCCCATACATTCCCACACATTTCCCCCCACCCCAGACCCACTTGAAGCCAGAGGGAGCCCCAATGTCGGCCTTGGAGATCTTCTTGCGTCCCTTCTTCTGCTCCCCAGCTGTGGGGCTTGCCGTGGGTCCCGCTGTGGGTCCTGCTGTGGGGCTGGGCAGCCCCCGGTAGCGGGATGCCGTGATGTCAGGGTTGGCGATGGGCACGGCCGGGAGTGGGGGGGCTGCGAGGGGCAAGACCCAGCTGAGAAACTCTCTATGGGGCAGCGACACCCCACTACGGGAGCGGGGAACCCCTGCTATGGGGCAGGCACTCACCGCTGCCATCGGCGGCGGCCACCGGGGTCCGGGGCAAGCTCCCGCAGCGCTCTGGGGGGGGGGGGAGACACAAGGGGTGTTGGCGCCACACCCCACGGCGTCCCCTTATATCCCCCCAGCTCTGTCCCCCACATCACACCCCCCCCCCCGAAGCCCCCCGGACGGCGGCGGGGGGACAACTCACCATCACCAGGGGGTGGTGGGGGTGGGAGCTGCCGCTTTTCTGGGGGAGAGAGAGGAGAAGGGGTGAGCGGGGGTCTGGGGGGGCGGCACCGGGGGGGGGGGGGGGGGGCGTTCTCACCTGCCCGCTGCTGGCGTCGGCGCAGCCGCTCCTGGACCAGCCCCTCGAAGGCGGCCGCCTCCCCCTCGTCCGCGAAGTTCAGCCCCACCTGGCCCTCCTGCACGGCCAATCAGGGGCCTGACCCATGGGACCTGCCCACAAGCAACAAGCCCCTCCCACATGCCCTCAGCCCCACCCCTTGGTCCCTCCCTCCCACATGCCCTCAGCCCCACCCCTTGGCCCCTCCCTCCCACATGCCCTCAGCCCCACCCCTTGGCCCCTCCCACATGCCCTCAGGCCCCCCCTTGACCCCTCCCATGTGCCCTCAGCCCCACTCCTCGGCCCCTCCCACATGCCCTCAGCCCCCCCACAGCCCCTCAGCTCCACCCCAGGCCTCTCAGCCCCGCCCACTGTCCCTAAGCCCTGCCCACACAGGTCCTCCAGTACACCTGTCAGCCCCACCCCC
Source organism: Gypaetus barbatus (assembly GCA_028022735.1). Taxonomy (NCBI): domain Eukaryota; kingdom Metazoa; phylum Chordata; class Aves; order Accipitriformes; family Accipitridae; genus Gypaetus; species Gypaetus barbatus. Next base: position 125,802 of record CM051559.1, read on the forward strand.
AACCCAGAGCCCCCTGGAGCTACCCCTATCAGTGGCCCCGCCCCTCCCCGTGTCCCCGCCCACTCACGTGGGAGGCGAAGGTGTGGAAGAAGGGGGTGGGGGCGGCGTAGCCCATCTCCCCGTGCAGCTCCTGCTCCCACCACAGGCTCCCGGCCTGTGCCACAGCATGGGGCACCCAGAGACCCCCAGGGACACACCCCCCCCGGGACCCCCCCGACCCCGAGAGACCCTCAGGGACACCCCCCGACCCTGGGACCCCCCCAGGATGCCCTGAGACCCTCAGGGACATCCCTGACCCTGGGACCCCCCCAGGACCCCAAGAGACCCTCAGGGACATCCCTGACCCTGGGACCCCCCCCAGGATGCCCTGAGACCCTCAGGGACCCCCCCCCCAGGACCCCAAGAGACCCTCAGGGACACCCCCCGACCCTGGGACCCCCCCCCAGGACCCCAAGAGACCCTCAGGGACACCCCCCGACCCTGGGACCCCCCCAGGACACCCTGAGACCCTCAGGGACACCCCCCGACCCTGGGACCCCCCCCAGGACCCCAAGAGACCCTCAGGGACATCCCTGACCCTGGGACCCCCCCAGGACACCCTGAGACCCTCAGGGACACCCCCCGACCCTGGGACCCCCCCCAGGACCCCAAGAGACCCTCAGGGACATCCCTGACCCTGGGACCCCCCCAGGACCCCAAGAGACCCTCAGGGACATCCCTGACCCTGGGACCCCCCCCAGGATGCCCTGAGACCCTCAGGGACACCCCCTGACCCTGGGACATCCCCCTGACCCCCAGAGATCCTCAGGGACACCCTGGGACCCCCCCAGGACCCCCTGACCCCAGGAGACCCTCAGGGACACCCCCCAACCCCAGGATGCCCCTGAACCCATGAGACACCTCCCCCAAAATCCATCCCCCGGGACCCCCCCCAAGGGCCCCCCCCGCCCTGGGACCCCCCCTCAACTCACGGCCAGGCAGTAGAGGCGGATGAAGTAGGAGCGCCGGGGGCTGTCCCGCACCAGGCAGGCAACTCCGCAGCCCCGCTTGGCCCAGGCCCCCCCCGGGCCCCCCAGCTCCGCCACCACCAGTTGCGCCACTGCCGTCGCCAGCGTCTGCAGGGACACCGTGGGCTTGGACTCCCTCCCTGCCTCGATCCCCCCCGAGCCACCCCCCAAACCACCCTATGGCCCCCCCAAACCCCCCACGAGGCCCCCCAGGAGCACCCAGTGCCCCACGTTTCTCCCCTGGGACCCCAAGGGCCCCCCCAAATCCCCCCTCAGGGCCCCCCCAGACCCTCCCATGGGACCCCAGCCCCCCAGGAATCCCCATCAGGGCCCCCCCCAGACCCAACGGGACCCCTAGTTCCCCTCCTCAGCCCCTCCAGTCCATTAGCCCCGCCAAGGCCACCAAGTGCCCCCCCCCAAATCTGCCTCAGGGCCCCCCAGGACCCCATGGGACCCCCAGCTCCCACCCCCAGGTCCCCCCAGACCCCCCCAATCCCCCCTCAGGCCCCTCCCAGGCCCCCCACCCCCCAAGTCCCCTGGCCCCTCACCACACATTTCCGGCCCAGGAGCTCGAAGAGCCGCTGGTTTTCCTGCTGCTGCAGCAGCCCTGAGGGGACGTTGTCGCCCCCCGGGGCCCCCCCCCGACCCCTATGGCTCATCCCCCGGATGCCTGGGTCCCTCCGCTGGACACCTGGGACCCCCCAAATGCCTGGATTCCCCCCTGCCCCCCGGAACACCTGGGTCCCTCACAGAGGCTTCTTCCGCCCGGAAGCACCCAGGGCCCTGAGGTGGCGGGGACGTCACCTCCGGACTGGGAGGGGGAACTGGGGTAACTGGGAGGGACTGGGAAGGATGGAGCGGACCTGGGAGGGACTGGGAGCAGTCTCTCTGCAAACACAGGCAGCCATGGGGCTGAAACTAGGGATACTGGGAAGAAATGGGAAGCACTGGGGGGAACTGGGAGGAACTGGAAGGGGACTAGGGTAACTGGGAGGGACTGAGGTAACTGGGAGCAACCTCAGCCAATGCAGGCAGCAATGGGACTAAAACTGGGGATACTGGGACTTGAGGGCACTGGGAAGATCCCAGTACTGGCCCCTCCCACCCAAGCTGGGGACCCAGGTGTCCGGGCACCTCCACTTCGCACACCGCAATGCAGACCCCAACCCCTTCCCAGTCCATGCTGGGAACTCCCCAGTTCATACTGGGAGCCCACAGCCATTTCCTACTATGGACTGGAAACTGTAATCCCTTCCCAATCCACACTGGCAGCCCCTATCCCTTTCCAGTATGGACTGCGCACCCCTTATCCTTCCCCAGTCTACACTGGGAGACACCCAGTTCATACTGGGAGCCCCATTTCCCTTCCCAGTACAAACCAAAGCCCCACACCCCTCCCCAGTCCGCGCCGGCAGCCCCCAACCCCTTCCCAGTCCATACTGGGACCTGCCAGACGACAGTCGTGGGCATCAGGTTTATTCACGTCTTCGGCACCTCACAGATCCCCGGACGCCTGGGTCCCTCCCGCAGGAGGCGGGGAGGGGGGGCAATAAATAAGGAGCAGGGTGAGAAGGCACCCAGGGCGGGGGAGCAAGAACTGGGTTGCAGTGGTCCATACTGGGAGAACCCGTATATGCATTAAGATCCCAGTCAGGGCACCCTACCGGTCCATACTGGTCCATACTGGGAGAACACAAGGCCACATGGGTGAAGAGATCCCATGCAAGATGCTGTACAGGTCTGTACTGGTCCATACTGGGAGGACACAAGGCCACACGGGTGAAGAGATCCCAGGCAAGATGCTGTACACTGATGCTGTACTGATGCGTGCTGGTCTGTACTGGGAGACCCAAGGCCACACCGGTGAAGAGCTCCCAGTTGGGCTGCTGTACTGGTCCATACTGGTCCGTGCTGGGATGGCTGAAGGCCATGTCAACGCAGTGATCCCAGTTGGGATGCTGTACTGGTCCATCCCACTCCGACCCAAGGCGATGCATACGTGGGGCTCCCAGACCCTTCCTGGTCCATACTGGTCTGGCCCAAGGCAACGTAAATCCAAGAGTTCCCAGCTAGGATGTCGTAGTGCTTCATACTGGTCCATAGTGGGATGCCCCAAGGTGCCATAAAACCCCAGGGAGGAGACACTGGGCTGTCGTGGTCCATACTGGGGTGTCTCCAGACCCCCTGTGGGGATCTATGGGCTTCCAGGGGGTCCATACGTACCGTGGGGGGGCTGTGGGGCCCCATCTGGTGCCTACAGGGGTCTAAGGGGTCCCCGAGGGGGATCTACACGGTCCCTATGTTGACCTATAGGTCCCCAGCAGTGCCTATGGGGCTCCCACGTTGGCCTATAGGTCCCCGTGGCGACCTACAGGATATTTATGGGGTCCCTATGGTGCTCTACAGGTACCCAGAAAGGACCTACAGGTCCCCATGGGGTGTCTGTGGGGTCTCTACGCTGCCCTGTAGGTCCCCTCATCAGCCTGTGTCCCCATAGAGGACCCACGGTGCCCCACAGGTCCCCACATTGACCTAGGAGTCCCCACAGTGGCCTACTGGTCCCCAGAGAGGACCTATATGTCTCCCAGGATGTCTACGGGGTCCCCATGGTGGCCTACAGGTCCCCTGCAGTGTCCCAGGGGTCCCCACATTGTCCTACGGGCCCCTCCCAGTGACCTAGGGGTCCCCAAAGAAGACCTATGGGGATCCAAAGTCCCCCGGGATGTCTATGGGGTCCCCACATTGTCCTGCAGGTCCCCACGCTGACCTAGGGCTCCCCGTGATGGCCTAGGGGTCACCAAAGAGGACCTACAGGTCCCCATGTGGTGCCCATGGGGGTCCCCCATGTCCCCGCAGGGTCCCAGCAGGGCCCCTGGGCCACCCCCAGCCCCCCCCCCCCCAGCACCCCTAGCCCATGGCGGGCCCTCCCGGGGGTGCCCCCCCCCCAGCCCTCCAGGTAGCGGGCAAAGAGCCCCTTGGCACGGCGCAGGACACGGGGCAGGTGGTGGCGCCGCACCAGGCGGTCGAAGTGCATGGCCACCTCGTTGTAGTCCCCTGCCCGTGCCATGACGGCCTCCCGCTGCTCCAGCAGCATGGCCAGGCAGAGGAAGAGGAGGAAGGGGTTCCCCTGCCCCAGCTCCTCTGGCGGTGGCAGCGGCGCCCCGTCATCCTCCAGACCCACCTCCTCCTCCGAGGACGAGGAGCAGGATGAGGAGGAGGAAGAGGAGCACGAGTCCTCCCAGGCCCAACCGCCCCCCCAGGGGTCCTCGGGGGCGTCAGCAGCCTCCCTGCCCGCGCTGGGGTCATCACATACCTCTTTGGGGTCTTCACCAACCTCTCTGGGGGAGCTGGGGGCGTTGCCAACGTCTTTGGGAGTGTCACCAACTTCTTTGGGGACCTCGGGGTCTTTACTGGTCTCTTTGGGGTCTTCGCCAATCTCTTTGGGCACATCAGGGTCTTGCCCAACCCTCTTGGAAACGCTGTGGTCATCACCGACCTTTTCCAGGGCGTTCAGGTTTTCACATAACTTCTTAGAGATATTCGGACCTTCGTGAGTCTTCTTGAAGACACTGGGATCAGCACCGACATTGGCATCTTTGCCAGGCTTCCTGGAGACGTCAGGGTCTGCGCAAACTACCTTGTAGATGTTTGGTTGTTTGCCAATCTCCTTGAGAGCACTGGCGTTTTCGTTGACCTTCTTGGGAACATCAGGGTCTTGGTTAACCTCCTTACACACATCGGGGTCTTCTCTGACATCCTTGGGGCCATCAGGGTCTTGGCCACCATCACTGGAGACTTTGGGATCCTCTCGGATGCCCCTGGGGACCTTAGTACCACCTTGGACCTCCACAGAGGCCGTAAGGCCACCCTGGCTATCCCCAGGGACCTTGGCATCCTGGGAGATCTTTGGATCCTCTTGGCCATTCCAGGAGCCGTCAGGACTAGGTTGGACATCCCCAGAGACCTCAGGCTTCTCATGGTTGCTCCCAGATGTCTTGGAGCCACCCTGGACATTGGTGGCACTCTCGAGACCCTCTTGGTCATCCCTAAAGCTCTTGGGACCCTCCTGGATGTTCCTGGAGCTCTCAGGGCCCTCTTGGATGTCACTGGAGCTCTTTGGTTTCTCTGGGTCTTCGCCAGAGCTCGCGGGAGCCTCTGGGACATCCACAGAGGCTTTGGAACCAACTTGGACATCGCTGGAGCTCCTGGGACTCTCCTGGCCATCCCTGCAGGCCTCATGCCCGCCTCGACTGCCAGCTGCCTCTGCACGGGCCTCGCTCTCCCCCTGCTGCCGGCGCCGCCGGCGCGGGGGCCGGGGCCGCAGCCCACGCCGCTCGCGCAGCCCTCGGCAGGCCCGACGGGGCCCCAGGGGGGCTCCCAGGAGGGGGATGCCATCCGGTGGGGGCGGTGGGGTGGGTGGCAGTGAGCTCCAGGTGATCTCCAGCACCCGCAGGGCATCCTCGAAGGCAAATTCCCGCTTCAGCTCCAGCAGCAGCCAGCGGTAGCAGAAGAGCAGGTCATGGGCGCCGCGGGCAGCCAGGAAGGCCCAGAAAGGGGGGTCGGCGCGGCGCAGGAGGCGCCGGAGGTGGGCAAAGGCGCGGGCCAGCCCCCGGCCACCAGGGCGGAAGCGGGGCCCGAGGCGGCGCATGAGGGCGCAGAAGCAAAGGAAGGCCTGGGCCTCGTCGTCCAGCACGGCCAACAGCGGGGCAGCCACGTCTGACATGCCCTGGCAGTAGGAGAGGCGCGGGTGGCCCAGGGCAAAGGTGGTGAGCAGAGCCTGCAGGGCGGCCAGGTGGGGATGTCCCTCCTCAGGGCCCCCAAAATAGGGGTGCCCCCGGTCGGTGCGCACCACGTCCTTGCGCACGGCCGCCCCCACCAGCGCCAGCTCAGCCGGGGCTGCCCGGGCGGCCAGCAGGGCCTTCAGCGCCGCATACTCGCCCGCCTTGCGCCGCAGGTGGGCCAGCCGCTCCTGCCCCGACAGCCCTGCCGGGAAGACATTCAGCAGGTACCGCCAGACCACCTGGAAGGAGGGGAGATAAGGCAGGCGGGGTCAGGGACCCCAGGCAGACCCAAGGGGGCCAGGGGGAGCCAGGGGAACCCACCTTGCGCAGGCCAGGCTCAACACCGCCGTGGTAGACATGGAGACGCAGGTCATGGGGCCGCAGCAGCCGTCCGCCGGGGCCCAAGTAGGTGCGGAGGTCAGCATCGCTCAGGGGGGCGCAGGGGGGCGGTGGCGGGGGGGGTGAGGGAGGGGAGCCCTCAGGCCACGCCAGGGCTGCCTGCGCCCGGGCCAGCGTCCGGCCCCACCTGCGGGTAAACAGCTCACTGGTGGCGCTGGGTGGGGGGCTGGATGCGCAGGAAGCTATGGCAGGGGGAAACTGGAAGCACTGGGAGGGAACGGGAGCACTGGAAGAGGACTAGAGCTCACTGAGAGGGGACTAGAGAGCAACTAGGACTGCAGAAAGGGTATCAAAAGGAACTAGGAACACTAAGAGGCACCAGGAGGGAACTGGGATGGCCAGAGGAGCAGGAGGGGCACTCCATGAGGTCTCAGCAGGGTGCGGGAACCCAGGGCCCCCCCCAGATGCCCAGGTCCCACTCACCTGTGCCAGCAGGGCCTGGGTGAAGGGCAGTGCTGCAGCCAGGAGCGAGCGGCGTTCGGGGAGGGGTTCCACTGCTGCCACCTCCCGGGGGCTGATGATGTCCCAGTCCTCCAGCAGCGGGCCTGCAGCACCCAGAGACCTGGGTCCCTCCACTGGACACCCAGGTCCTCCTCCTGACACCCGCCCCAGACGCCTGGGTCCCTTCCTGACACCCACCCTAGGGGGACTGAACAGCCTGGTCCCCCCCAACCACGCCCCTGGGGATGCTGGGTTTTCCTCTCTCTAAAACAAGAGACTCCACCAAGGTTCCTGGGTCCTACCTCGCTGTCCCAGATGCTCAAGTCCCACCACCCTCCTCCCCCGAGGACCCCCCACTCACTTTCAGCAGGGGGTCGGACATCGAGGCGCAGGCGCAGGGTGGGCCGGGCACAAGCAAAGGCAGCCGCCAGGTCACCATCACTCAGCAGCGGCACGAAGGTCTCTTGGCCCTGGGGGTCGCAGACTGCGAAGCTGACAGAGAAGCTCTTCTTCCTGAGAGGATGCGAGGGGGTGCTCAGCAACCGAGGTCCCCCTAGGGGATCAGGCGGCCAAGGATGGGGGGGGGGGGGGCCGGGCTCACCCCTGAAGGTCGAACGCACGGGCCAGGATGTGCTGCAGCACGTCCAGCGACGTGATCTGCGGGTCAACGGCGAAGGAGCGGAACTCGGGCGGCAGCAGCCCCTCGCTCTTCTACGGGCAGCGTCAGCCAGGTGCGGCGGGCGGGGGGGGGGACCCGGGGTCCAGGCTGGAGCCCCGGAGCCGCCCCCCCCCCCCCCGCCTCCGGCCCGGCCCCTCACAGCGGCCCAAAATGGCGGCCGCGTCCCGTCGCCGCGGCAACAGCGCCTCAGCGCGCACCGCCCCCCTGTCCCTCATTGGCCCCCGCCACCCCATGTGACCCTTTCGGCGGCAAACCCCTCCGCCGGCGCCAGTTGGCCACGCCCCCCGTGGGCTCTAACGCCCCCGGGGACATTTAGCCCCGCCCACCGCGTGGTGGCCCCGCCCCTCAGGCCACCGCGCACCGCCTCCGGCCATACCCCGCCCCCTCCAACCTTAGCCCCGCCCCCTCCGCGCCCGCGGGGGGGGGGCCTCACCTTGACGCGCACGCGCACCACTTCGCACTCCTCCTCCAGCGCGGCCCCGCCCCCCGGGCAGACCCCGCCCCCCGCAGCGGCCATGGTGGGGGCGGGGCGGGGGGCCTCCGCGCAGGCGCAGAACGAGAAGCGGCGGGGTGTTGCCGCCACCGCCCCCCCTACCGGGAAAGCGGGGGGGGGGGGAGGTGTTACGTCACCGTGCTGACGTCACGCCGCGCCCCCCCCACCTCGGTGGAAAGCGAGGGCCGCGGGGGAAGATCCGGAGCGGCGCCGTGATCGTCCCCGTCTTGCGGCCGCGGCGACGGGCAACAACATCCGGGTCGGCGCCCGGAAGTGACGTCACCGGGCGCGGGGCGGTCGCACCCGCCAGGGCGGGCGGGGAGGTTCGGGCAGCACGCGGCGCCGCCGTTATGTCATCGCGCACACCCTCCCCCCCAAAAAAAACTGGAGTCAATGACGCAAACGGCAGCAGTTCACATCGACTTTATTAACGGGGACGGGGGGGGGAAAACGGGGGGACCGAAGGGGGCGCATGCGTGTGTCCCCCTTTAAAGGGGCAACGTCCACCCAACCGGGCCACCCCTTCCTTAAAGCGGCAATGTCCCCTTAAAGCAGCGAGGCCCCCGACCCGCGAGGGGAGGCGGAGCCTACAGCAGTGGGGCGGGGCTGAGGCGAGGCCCTGCCCCTCAGGGAGGGCCGGGAGGGGCCGTTCGCTCCTTGCTGAGCCGCGCCAGCTCCTGCGACAGCGCCTCCAGGTCCTGGGGGGGTGGGTGGGTGGGGTCAGAGGCCACGCCCCCTGCCTGAGACCCCCGCCCCTTTTGCCCGAGGCCCCGCCCCTTTTGCCCGAGGCCCCGCCCCTTTTGCCCGAGGCCCCGCCCACCTGGCCCAGGTGTAAATTCTTGGTGAGCTGCTCCTCCAGCATGTTCTGCAGCTTCTTGTTCATCTCCCGCAGACCCTCCTCACCCGGCCCCATGCCCCGCCGGGGGGGACCAGGGGGTCCCGCTGCCTCTGGGAAAGGGGAGAGGGGGGCACACGGAGCCGGGGTGAGCCGGGGGGGGGGGTGTTTGGGGGGAGGGGGGGGGGTGCGGGGGGCCAGGACTCACCCAGGCGGCTGTCGCGTACGAAGCTCTGGATGATGGCACTCTTGCGGCACAGGTCCTCCGCCATCGAGGCGCTGCTCACCTCCAGGTGACGCACCTGGGTGGGGAAGGAAGGGGGCAGCGGTGACACCCCCAGCACCCTCCCCCCCCACCCCAGCCCCTCCCATTCCCCCCCCAGTACCTTCTCCTCCAGCAGCCAGCGCTCCTGCTGGCTCTGGGCCAAGCGCTGGAACAGCTCCGCCACCTCTGCGGGGGACAGGCCCCCCCCGCCAGGTACACCCCCGCCGCCGCTGCCCCCCCCCGGGGCTGCCTGAGCCTGACTGTGGAGATGGGGGCGGGGGGAAGCAGGGTCAGCGGAGAGAGAGGGCTGCACCCCCTCGCTGAAGCCATACCCACAACGCAGCTCCACCTCCCCACTCCAGTCCCACCCTCAACTGGCGAGGGACCAGTATGGGCCACGTCCCACCCACAACCTAGCCATGGCCCCTGCTATGACCCCACCCAACCTTCACCAAGCCACACCCCTGCACAGCCACACCCCCACCTGCATAGCTCACCCCTGGTGGGAGCAGCGCCCTTCCTCAGCCAATGGAAGCCTTAGGCCCCACCCCCCACCTCAGGCCCCACCCCCCTGCCTCAGGCCCCACCCACCTTGGTGCTGCCAGGGGCGGAGCCATCACGGCCCAGGGAGGAGAGACTGCTGCTGTCACCCCCCCGGTCCCCGTCCGGGGGACCCCCCCTCCAGCCCCAGCTCCTCCAGCCCTGGGAGAGGAGAGCAAAAATGGGACCCAGGCATCCCGGACAAGTCCCACCACCAACCCCCCACCCTGGGACACCCCCCTCTGCCTCTGGGGAAGAGGGAAAGGGGGTTCGGGTGCCCCTGCAGCACCCCACCCCTGTGGAACCAGGCATCCAGGCACCCCCCTACACCTTACCCCACACCCCCCCAGGGGACCCATCACCCCTGCTGGGACCCAGGCATCCAGGTGACCCAGGCATCCGGGACCCCCCCCCCCCAACACCCATTTTCCCTCCCATCAGCAGACCCAGACACCCCAGTACCACCTCCCCCGCCACCTGCAGACCCAGGAGAGCCCCCGCAAGGGGACCCAGGCATCCAGGAGCACCCCCCCTCAAGGGGACCCCAGTGCCTGGAAGCTTCCCCCCGCCCCCCCCACCAAGGGACCCCGGCGTCCGGCTGACCAGTACGGGCACGGGTGGGCGCCAGCAGCTCCTGCAGCCGCTCCTGCAGGCGGTCAGCCCGGCGTCGCTCCAGCTGCAGCTGCCGCTTCAGGTCCTTCAGCTGGGGATGGGGGGGGGTGACAATGGGGGGGGGGGGGGTCAGGGCCCCAGACAGGACCCTGGCCTCCGGACGGCACCCCACCCCCTGGGGACCCTCACCGCAGCACTGCCCTTCTTCTCCAGGATGCGCTGCCCATCCCGGACGTCTTTCAGCTCCTGGGGGAACAGAGAGAGTCGGAGGAGGATTTGGAGGGGTCCCAGAGAGAACTTACAGGTGCTGAGAGCAATCTGGCGGGTCCTAGAGGGTTCAGAGAGAACCCAGGAGAACGCAGGGAGCCAGAGAGAATTTGGTGAGCAGACCCAGAGGAGTTTGGGGACCCTGGGAAGGGATTTGGGTTTTCTGGGGGGTACTTGGGCATCTCAGGGTCTCTGGTGGGGAGATCTGAGGGCCCCTCCATAGGAGAACCGGGGGTCCCAATGAGCTTTTGGGTGGTCCCAGGAGGGCTGGAGGATCCCACGGATCTGCAGTTCCGGGGGGGGGGGGGGGGGAGCTGTGAGAGAGTCCCAGTGGGCTCACAGAGGGGCTCTGGGGGTGGATTTGGGGGTACCTGGCGCAGCGCCTGGCCCTCAGCCTCCTGCAGCTCCCGCTGCCGCTCGGCATCCCCCAGCGCCGCCTGCAGCTCCCCGACACGGCCCTGGGGACAGCAGGGGGGGTCACACGCAGTCCCGACACCTATAGAGCTCTATAGGGCCACGGGGAAGAGGACGCGGGTCCTATAACATCCCATGTGCTCCTACAGTCTCTGTAACTCTGGTGAGGTTTCTACAGCATCGCAACGCCAATACAACTCTTTACAACGTCCCTACAGATCCTGCAGCATCACTGGGTTGCTATAGCTTCTAAAAAGCCATAGATGACCCTATGGGTTCTACAGGGTCTGGTGCACCCAACAGGTCCTGGGATGTTCTAAGAATTCCTGCTGAACACATAAAACATACAGAAAACGCCTCCCTCTCCCTCTTACAATGCTGTAAAACAATTGTAGTTTCTGTACAGTCATGAAACACCATACAAGGTCCCTGCAGTCTCTCTGCACCCTGCAGGATTGCAAGGACTCTATAAAACCATATGGGTCTTTATTGTCTCTGCAGCATCCCAAGGTTTTCTAAGTCTTCTACGGAGCCACAACAGATGATGCAACTCTCCAGAATTGCCTATAATACATATAACACCACACACACCTATAGAAATGCTATAGCAACGATAACCCCCCAAAATCCTTCCGAGCTCCTGCGCTCACTATAGCGATATCGGCATCGCTATAAGCATTTCTACGGTCCCCATAGCTCCACAGGGGTGCCTATAGCCCCGCCGGGGTCTCTGTGGCTCCTACACCCAGGGAGATCCCCTATAGCCACGTGCTCACCTCCAGCTCGGCCCGGTGCTGCTCGGCACGGGCGCGGGCGGCTGCCGCGTGCTCCTGTGCCTGCCGCTCCAGCTGCTCCTGGGGGAATGGGCTGGGTGGGACCGGGGCGGGCAGGGGGATCCCTACCCCGGTGGGGGGCATGACGGAGGGGAGGGTGGGCTGACCTGCGCCTGCTGCCGGCCCCGCTCACTCTCCCCACGGGCGTCTTCCGCCTCCGCCAGCTGCCGCCGCAGCACATCCCGCTCTCCCGTGCATGCCTGCATGCGCACCGCCGGGCACGCGCCTCGCACATGCGCCACCGGGACAGCAGGGTGCAGCCAGGGCACCTCGGGGACCTCAAGTCCTCCCAGGGCTCCAACCCCCCCAGGGATGAGGTCAGGGCACCTCTGTGACCCCCCCAAATCCCCCCTGGGGACCCCCAAACCCCCCAGGAATGGGGTCAGGACATTTCTGGGACTCCAAATACCCCCAGGGGACACCCAAAAACTCCCCAGGGATGGGTTCAGGAGCACTTTGGGGAGCTCTAAACCCACCCATGGATGCCCAAAACTCCCCTGGGACAGGGTGAGAGGCACATTGGGGACCTCAAAGCCCCCCCCCCAGGATGCAAAACTACCCCCACTAGAACCCCAAACCACTCTGAGGATTCCTAAACCACTCCCAAGGGGACCCCCAACCACCCCCCAAGGGACCCCCAACCCCCTGGGGACCAGATGAGGGGCACTCCGGGGACCCCCACCGCCTCCCCGGGATTCCCAAGCTCCCCCCAGTCCCACCTGGAGCTGAGCGTTGAGGGCATCACGCTGCGCCTGGGCCTCCTGCAGCTCCCGGGCCAGGGCCCCACGCTGTTCCCGCAGCCCCACCTCCGCCTGCCGCCCCACACAGCGCTCTATAGGGCCCTATAGGGTCCAGCGGCACTGCCCGGGGCCGTATGGGGACGTACAGAGCTGCTCCAGGCTGCCCGGGGCTGCCCAGACCCAGACAAAGCTGCCCTGGGGCCATCAGTTGCCACATGAGGCTGTATAGATCCTACAGCTCCCCATAACGCCGTAAGTGCCTCAACTCACCCCTCCCACGTCACAGGGTGTCTCTCCAACACCCCAGGGTGCTCCCACACCAAGGGGTGACCCCCAGGAGCCTCCCAAGACCCAAGTGCCCCACAGTTCCTCCAGGGAGCCCTACAGGACCCCCACAAGGCCATGGGGCACCCCTAGGACCCCACCAGCACCCCAGGGGGCCCCCCCAGGAACCCCCACCTGGGCTGCAGCCTCCAGCTCCTGCTGCAGCTGCTGGTTGCGGGCCTGGAGCTCCCGAAATTCCTCGTCCCGCTGGGCCCGGAGCTCCTCCACCTCCATCCTGGGGTGCACAGGGGGACCCAGGTGTCCAGGGGGGTCCCAGGCATCTGGGGTGGGGGGGACGCCGGGCCCCCCCTACGACCCCCAGGGGCCACCCACCGACTGTCCCTGAGCAATGCTTCTTTCTCTGCCTGCAACCGAAGAAAGCTAGAAGAAAAAAAAAAATTTAAAATAGACAGGAAAAAAAACCAAAAAAACCCACGTTATGCCTTAAAAAGAACTCCGGCATCCGGCCCCCCCCAGGGGGACCTGGGCACTCTTACCTCTCCTGCTTCTTCCTCAGTTTCTCCGTCAGCTGTGGAGAAAACACACAAACATCGCTATTGGGTGGGAGGAACACGACCTCTCCCAGCCGCCCAAATCCCGCCCAGACCCCACTGAGACCCCCCAGAACCCCCAAAGTGCTCCCAAACCCCTCTGAAACCCCAGAAATCCTCCTGGCACACCCCTCGGATGCCCCCAAATCCCTCTGGGACTCCCCTGAGGGCCCCAGGACCCTCCTGAGCTCTCTGAGGCCCCAGAAGTCCCCACAGACTCCACTAAGGTACCCCAGAAGCCCAAAAATCTCTCTGGGACCCCAACCCTCCCATATCCCCTATGGGAACCCCCTGCCCCCCAAATGCCCCCAAGTACTCCTCAGGGCCCCCCAAAAGGCCCCCCCTCTTACCTTGGCCACCTCTGCCTGCAGTTGGGCCACCTCTGCCTGCAAGAGACTCCATGAGACCCCCAGAGATCCCTTCCATCCCCTCTATTTCACCCACACACCGCGCAGCCTGCTATACCTCCGTGGTGACCCATTGTCCCTGAGTTATTTTTGATTTCCAATTACATTTTTATTCTGTATTCCCCCAAAAATTTATCAAAATTTCCACCTCCTGTACAGACTCAAATCCTCCTACGTGTTCTTTCACGTCTGTTATTCTTCCACAAGTCTCCCGCTCTTCTATTGACTCCCAAACTCCACCCGCCCATGCCCTGCATTTCTCTCCACATCCATTCATCCCTCCCAACCTCCCCACGCACCCCCACGTTTCCCCCAAAACTCTCCTCCCCCATACCCCTGAACCTTCTTTAAATTCTCCCTAAATCTTCTACAGACCCCCTGAAACCCTCATACACCCCATACTCCCCCTACAACATACCTGAGCAGTGGGTGCTGGGGGTTCCCTGCGCGGGCCATCGCCCCCGGCCCCCTCCTCTGCCGGCCGCAGCTCCCCGGGGGGATCCGGGGGGGCTGCAAGGGTGGGGGTCAGACCCAGGGTCCCCCACAAGGCCCCATAAACCCTCCCCAGCCCCATAGGGACCCACAGAGCCCCCATATCCACCAGACAGGCACCCTGTGCCCCACGGAGACCCTATATCCCGCCCCACAAAGAATGAGAATACCCATATGAACACCCACTCCCCCCCATGGAACTGCCCCCCCCAGATCTCCAGGACCCCAACACCCCCCAGGGAGGATCCCAGAACATCCCCACACCCCCAGGGAACCCCAAACTCCACAAAGACCCTGACACACACACCCCTCCCCCCACCAGGCACCCCCTCACCATCCGTAGATGCCGGGGGGGCCACGCTGTCACCAGCGGCCCCATCCTGGGGGGGCTCTGCGGAGGCCTGGGGTCCTGGGGGGCCCCCCCTCCCGCAGCTGCCGGTTTTCCTCCTCCAGTCCCTCGATCTGTGCACACAGCTGGGACCCCCTCCCAGGTCAGGCACCCATGGGACCCTCAGGCCCCCCCCCCCCAGGAGCAGGAAACCCCCATGGGACCCAAAGAGACCCCCCCCAAGACCCCTCACAAGGTGTTGGGCATTCCCTGTGATAACACTGGGCACCGCCAGGGACCCCAAAATGATACCAAGAGATCTCCCCGCACCCTCAAAGTGACACTAGGGACCCCCAGGGACCTTCTGGGTCCTCCCTGGTGAAGCAGAACCACCCAGAACGACACTAGGAACCCCCCAGGAACCCCTAAAGTGGTGCTAGGAGGCTCAGGGTGACATTATGGCCTCCCGGGATGGCGTGGGGGACATGTTGGGGGGGGGATATTGAAGTCCCTGGAGGGCCCAGGAACCCCACCTTGGCCAGCTCGCGCAGCAGGGTGCTGTTCTGGAGGCGGAAATCATCCTCCTGGCTCTGGAGCTTCCCCTGCAGCATCCGCGTCTCCCCCAGCAGCGCCTCCACCTCCTGGGGGGAGCCCCACCACCTGTGGCCGGGATTCCCAGAACTCCCCCCAGGCCCCCCACAGACCCCCTCTGGACCCCACAGCACCCACACTCACCCCTGACACTCTCAAACACCTACGTAGACCTTACAGAGATCCACAGGACTCACCCAGGAGCCCCTCAAGATCTCTTAGGACAACCCCAGCCCACCTAAAGACTCCCCAGGGACCTCCCTGGATACTTAGAAACCCACCCAATAACCCTAGAGACTCCCTAAGCCCCCCCAGCACCCTTGCAGGCACCACAAGGACCCTGTGAGCATTCACAGAGACCCCCCCCAGCACATCCAAGGACCACCCCAGCATCCTGAGAGACCCTCTAGGGCCCCCTAGCACCCCAGAACCCCCCCAGTACCTCCAGGGAACCCCCCCAACCCTCCTCTAGTACCATTATAGACCCCCCAGGACCCTCCCCAGCACCTCCAGAGACCCCCCCAGAGACTCCTGCAGCACCTACAGAGACAGCCCCCCAAGACCCCCCCACCAGCACCTATAGAGATCCTCATCAGAATCCCCCCCAGCACCTACTGAGAAGCACCCAGGACCCCCCACCAGCACCCACAGAGAACCACCCAGGATCCCCCCCCCCAGCACCCACAGAGAACCCCAGGACCCACCTGTGCCTTCTTACTCTTGCTGAGGGCCTGCAAGAGAAGGGGGGGGAGGGGGGTGTCACAGCGGGACCGGGGGGAGGGGGCGATCAGAGACCACGGCAGGGGATCCCCTTACCTTGTTGGCTTTAGCCAGGTCCTTGTCCAGCGCCTGCACCCGCTGCCGCAGCCCCGACAGCTCTGGCGGGGGGGGGACACGGGCCGTCAGGGAGGAGGCGGACGCCGGGCCGGTACCCCCCCCGGGCCCCCCCAACCCCATCCCCAACCCCATGCGCATCCCCATCCCCATCCCACACCCGTACCGGCGCCGTTCTTCCGCAGCTCGTCCGAGAGGCGGTAGTTCTCCGTCCGAAGCTCCAACAGCTGCGCCTGGGAGAGGGGTGCGGGGGTAAGCGGGACGGCAGCGGCGGCGGGCCGAGAGCCCCGGACCCCCGGCCCGGCCTCACCTGCATCCGCTGGAACTCCTCGGCCGATAAGGCCTGCGCCATCTTGGCGCCGCGGGAGGACACCCCCCCCCCGCGGGGCGGGGCCGGAAGCGGACGCTCTGGCGGACCTGCAAGGAGGCGTAGAGACGCGGAAGTGATGTCACTCCATGGCCATAGAGCTCGGGTGTCAAGCCGACGGGTAGAGGGGCCCTGCGGGTACCATAGAGAAGACTGTTCCGGCGCGGCGGGCGGTACCGGCCCTCCCCGGCGCCGTAGGCCGCTATAGGGCCCTCAGGGCACCGTAAGGCCCACACACACACACACCCCCCACGCTGTGGGGCTCATGGACTGGCCCCCACCCCTATAGAGTCCATAGGACACCCCCCCCCCCCCCAGCTCTATAGGCCCCACTGGGTACTACAGGCCCTACTGGTCCTCCCCTGGATCTGTAGGGTCTCTCCAGGCGCTACACGTCCTATAGAAGGCCTAGAAGCTCCCCAGCTTTATAGGCCCTGCCCCCCCAGCAGCAGGCGGCTCCTCGTTAACAAACGTTTATTTTCCACTTGAACGGTTTCCGTACAAAATCAGGGCGGGGGGGGGCGGCTCCTTTAAGTGGGGCCGGTGGGCGGGGCCTCTAAAAGAGGGCGGGACCGAGATGTGTTAGTAACAGTGGGCGGGGCAGTGTGAGAGTGACAGCAGGTAGGGCGGGGCTTCGTGTCTGAGGGCCCAGCCCCCAGGAGCGCACTGGTTGGGGGAGAGCTGGGAAGGGGCGGGGCCAGCCGGGGAAGGGGGGGGCCTCTCCATTGGGTGGGGCGGGGCTTTCCCTGAGGGGCGGGGCTTCCCCCGGGGCGGGGCTTTTCCCCTGGGGCGGGGCTGCCTCTTGAAAGGGCGGGGCTGAAGCCTTAAAAGAGCCACAGCCAAGAGGGGCCGACGCCAGCGCCTTAAAAGGGCCACTCGGTGGGCTCTCCCTTAAAGGGCCATGCCCAGCCGAGGTCCTTTAAGGGCGTCCACCAACAATACCGGGTATCTTAAAAGGGCAACACAGTGGCAGCACCTTAAAAGGTCAGTGCCATCATTAAAAACGGGTTGCCCGTTTTAAGAGCCTTAAAATGGCACAGTGTGGTGTCCACCTGAAACAGCCATCAAGGTGTTTGGGGGGGGAGGGGGGAGACTCAAGGGGTGCATGGGAGTCCTTTAAAAGGGCCATGTGGTGGGGAGGGTCCTTAAAAGGGCCACGCCCGAGGGTCCTTAAAGGGATGGCACGGGTGGCATTCAGGAGTCATCCTCCATGCTGAGGCTGCTGCGGGGGCTGGAGGCGCGGGAGGGCCCGGGGGAGGCGAGGAGGGCGCCAGGGGGGCCGAGGGGTGACAGTCCCCCGGCATCATCCATCAGGATGTCATCCAAGCTCCCTTCGGGCCCCCCCAGGCCCAGGGGCAGGCCCAGCCCTGGGGGCAGGTCGTCGGCCAGTGCGAGGTCCAGGAGGCACTGGGGAGTGGGGGGGCCCCCTGGGGGGAAGGGGGGGCCCCCGGGGGCCTCTTCGCACCCCCCCTCGGCCGATGGCGCTGCCGGAGGGCTCAGAGGGAGCCCATGCAGCTGTGCCTGCAGCTCCAGCTCCTGGGGGGACAGGCGAGGTCAGCGACCCATGGGCCTAAATACACCCCCCAGTCCCATAGATAACCCCAGACCCCAGCTCAGCCCGACCAGCCTCAGAGTAATGCCCCCATTCCCCTGATTCTACACCCCCTGACCCCATGGGCACCCCCCTCCAGGCGACAGACAATCCCATAATGTCCCCATAGCCCCTCCAAAGCCCCCCACTTTTACCAATCCCAGCCCCATAAATTCCCCAAAACCCCCAGTCTGCCCATCTCTGACCCTGTAGCCCCCCATCCCAACCCCACAGAGCCTCCCAGCTCCTCTCCAGCCCCACGGACACCCAATTCCATCCTTCCCAGCCCCATAAACCAGCCCCCCACCCCAGTCCCCCCGACCTGGACGCGGAGCTGGAGGCTGCGGTTTGCCTGCTCCAGGCGCTGCTGGTGCAGCTCAAGCTCGCGGGAGCGCTGCGTCTCCTTCTGCAGCTTGCGGATGTAATCCACCGAGGCCTTCAGGATGGTGCCCTTGTTCCAGCGCATCTCCCTGCCGGCATTGGGAGGCCTGGGTCCCGCTGGCGCCCGCCATGGGGACCCCCGGATGCCAGGGTTCCTCCCAGGACCTGCTGTAGGGTCCCCAGCGCCCACCCAGATACCGGGGTCCCCTGGGGAGCCAGGTCTCCCACTCACGGGTCGTTGGATTTGGGGATGAGCGTCCCTAGTTCCTTGATGCGGTCATTGATGTTGAACCGTCGGCGTCGCTCGACTGTGGCGGGAGGGGAAACATGTCAGCCCCACCGTGGCCCCCCCCCCCAGGCCCCCAGGTGCCTCCAGCCCCCCTGTCGCCCCCCAGCTCACTCAGGTTGTGGTTGTCCTTCTTCTGCCGCTCCTTCAGCAGCGCCTTTGCCTCTGTTTCTGGGGAGAGGGGAATAATCACCAACCCCCTCACGGTGGGACCCCAACCCCTCCCACCCCACAGGGACCCCCTTGAGCCTCCCTGTCCCACAGGGACTCCCCAAGGACACCCCCTCCAAAAACCCTTTCTGCCCCATCGCCCTCCCGCCTGCCTCATAGCAATCCCCAGGACCCTCCCATACCCCACAGACACCTGGGACCAATCCCCACCCTATTGACCCCCCCCAGACCCCTTCCACCCACATAAGGACTCCCCCAAGGACCCCCACACACCCCATAGGATCCCTTGGGCCCCTTCGCAGCCCCATAGGGACACCCCCAGGCTCTCCCCCCCCACCACCCCCCCTCAGGGCCCCCCCTACCCGAGAGCTCAGCCTTGACACGGGGCAACTCGGCAGGGCAGGAGCTGCTGCCCCCCTGGGGGGGGCTGAACACCTCCAGGAGGGGCCCGGGGGCGGGCAGCTGCCAGCAGAAGGGGTGGGGTGGGGTCAGCATGACCACGCCCCACAGGCCACACCCCAGCCAGCCCTAGCCACACCCACCCAGCCCAAACCATGCCTCCCCCCGCCAAGTGGGTCCAGCTCCACAGGTGCTGAGGTCATGCCCACACCCATCCAAGCCACGCCTCTCCTGCTTAAACCACGCCCACCCACCCCCAGGCCTGCCCTTTTTGGCCACACCCCCTTGAGCAGGTCCCACCCTCCCTTGAACAGACTGGGAGGTGCAGGCCACGCCCATCTCTCAGGCCCCACCCACCCAGCACCACCTCTGCCCTTATATGACAAGGCCCTCCATGTCTTATTGCCTTATATGGAGTGGAGGCCACGCCCCCCAGCTCCAGTGGGTGGAGCTATGACAAGCCACACACCCCCAAGCCAGGCTCCGCCTAGGCCACCCCACACCACGGTTACAGCCAATGAGGTGTGTTGGGCAGGGCTTGTACATGCCCCGCCCCCCAGACTGAAAGGGGCGTTGCTTGTGGTAGTCCCCGCCCCCGAGGCCCTTAAAGGGGCAGCATACTGTGTTTGGGAGCTGGAGACCACCCTCGGCCGGACCAAAGCTGAGCAGCTCGTCATAGCTGGATTCCAGGCTGATGATCTCATCGATGACATCATCAATCTGCAGGGGGATAGAGAAAACCACAAAACACCCATCTCAGCTGCCCAGGATCACCTCAGACCCGTGGGGCTGACGTTCACGCCCCCTGTGCCGTGTCACTGCCCCCAGGCATCGCATTATCGCCCCCCACCCCCATCCCGCCCCGTATGGCATCACCGCCCCCAGGCATTGCATCATCATCCCCAGGCATCGCATCACCGCCCCCGCCTGGTGCCAGCCGGCTCCGTATGACATCACAGGGCTGCCTCACCACCCCCATGCTGCCTCACACCCCCCCCAGTACCACACCCCCATTCTGCAGGGGTGACATCACATTGCTCTCATGGGGCATCATGGCCCCCCACACGACATCGCAGACCCCCACGTGACATCACAGCCCCTCCTCGCGCTGTCCGTCCCCCCTGCCGCCGGGCGCGCTCCCTTGTCCCTCACCTCCTTCTCGGAGCCAGGGCCGATGTGGAGTAGGGCGAGGGGGCTGTGGGGGGCAGGGGGCGCCGGGGGGGGCCCCGGGGGGCTGGGGGGGCCCCGGCCAAGGGCGGAGGTGAGGTACTGCCGGACCTGCTGCCGCTGGGCCGCCCGCAAGTGGTAGCGCGTGGGGTTCTCCAGGTGGGTCTGCACCTGGGGGGGCCGAGGGGGGGGTCAGGGCCGAGGGGGCAACAGCCCCCCCCCCCTTCCCTGAGCCCCAGAGCCCCCCCGATTCCCCCCCCGATTGCCACCCCCATATCCCCTCTGCCCCAGAAGCCCCTATATCCCCCAGACCTGGGGCTCCCCATACCCTCCCTGCTCTGCCAGCCCCCCCCCCCCCATCCCGAACCCCAGAGCCTCCCATATGGCCCCTGCCCGGGGCCCCCCCATATCCTCCCACCCCAGGATCCCCCATATCCCCCCCCCCACCCCATATCCCCCCCATACCCTCCCTGCCCCCCCATTTCCCCCCCCCGTATTGGGGTCTGCCATTTCCCAGTACACACCAGCCCTCCCCCCCCCCAAGGTCCTCCAGCATCCCATCATGTCCCCTGTACCCACCCCCTTTTTTGGGGGGCCTCACCTTGAGCACCTCGGGGGGCACATGTGGGGGTGCCCGGGGCGGGGGGGCGCCGACAGCAATGGCAGGCGAGGGGCCGGGGGGGCCTGGGGCTGGAGGGGGACCAGGGGGGCCCCTCCTCTCCCTCTGCTCTTGCTCCTGCGCCTGTGCCCGCATCAGCTGCTGCCGCAGCAGCACCCGGGAGGAGGGGGGAGCGGCGGGGGGGGCCGCCATGGCTGCCGGGGGGGCCGGCCCCGCACTGTGGAGGAGGGGGTTAATGGCAGCGGGGGGGCCGAGGGGCTGGGGCGGGGGCTGGGGGTTCACCGGTACCTGTGGGGCAGGGGTTGGCTCTTCAGGCAGTAGAAGGTGCCAGGGGTGTCTGCGGGGGTCCCGGGGGCGTCTCCAGGTGGGTCCCCAGGGGGGTCACTGGGGGTGTCCCCGGGGGTCCCCCCACCAGGCGGCTCCCACTCGATGTCGGCCACGATCCCTGACTCGGGCAGCACCGAGCTCAGGCTGCCCCAGGGGAGGGGGGTCATCTACCACCAGCCCCCCAAGATCTCCCCCCCTAGCCCCCCCAAATCTCCCCAAATCCCCCACCGGCTCCCCCGGATCCCACCCACAGCCCCCCCGGGACCCCTCCCACATCTCTGACAGCCCCCCAGACCCTCCCAGATCCCCCCAGACCCCCCGACACCTTCAGGACCCCCCAAAATCCCTCCCATCCCCCTGCACCCCCCCGAGATCCCTCCAGATGCCCCCTCAACCCCCTCCGTGCCCCCCCGAGCAACCCCCCCCATCCCTCTCCCATCCCTCAGCCCCCACCCAGAGCCCCCCCAACCCACCCCCAGCCCCACTGTGGGGCAGGGCCAGGGCACCCCCCCCGGGGTTATGGGACCCCCTCACCTGAGCAGCCGGAGGGTTTCAGGGGTGCTGGGCCCCTCCAGCAGGACGTAAACCGTGGGGTGCCCGGGGGGCGGCGCTGGGGGGGGGCCGGGGGGCGCGGGGGCCCCCTCGGCCGCCCCACGGGACATCGCCGCCCCCCACGGCGCCCGCTCAGGGGTTCCCTATGGGGCCGCGGGGGGCCCTATGGGGCTGGGGAGGGACTATGGGGCTGAGGGAGCTGCTCTGGGGCTGGGGGGGGGGGTCCTATGGGGTCGGGGTGGCTGAGGCTTCCCCAGGCCTCGGGCTGGGGGTTGCCGTGGGTCTACAAGGGAGGGAGCTGGGGGGCCACTACAGAGCGTGAGGGATTCTCCGGGGGGGGTCCCTATGGGGCCGGGAGGGTCCCGGGGCAAGGAGGGGGGTGTTTCCCAGTGCCCCCCGAGTGGGGGGCTGTGGGGCTGAGGCAGGAAGAGCTGGGTGATGGGGGGGAGGGGGGAGCTGGCAGGAAGTGACATCACAGGGGAGGGGGGGGGGGGAAGAAGGGGGGACCCCGACACCCGCCCTGACGCCAGGGTCCCCGGGAAGGCCTGCGCTCCCCCGCCTGGGTCCTTTTTTGGGGAGCAAGACCCCCACCCCCCCCCCCCAAAACGCCCGGACGCCTTGGTGTCCCCCCCGAAGCCGGCGAGGGGGAAGAGGGGCTGCCCGGACGCTTGGGTCTCCTGGGGGGGGGGGAGTGGGGGGGGGGGGGTGTGGGGCTGACCCCCACCCAGACGCCTGGGTCCCACCCAACCGTGTGGGTGGCGGGAGCCCCCCCCCCCCCCTCCAGCCACGCCACCCCCAAGAGCAACACCCGCTGGGTCAAGGTAAGGGGGGGAGAGGCTGGCCGCGGGGGCATTATGGCAAACTGGGGGGTTGGGGAGGGGGGCACTGGAGCCCCCCAGGGGAGACCAAGGCATCCGAGCCTTGGCCCCACCACCATGGGGCCTGGGGGCCTGAGCTGGGCCCAGACGCGTGCGTCCCTTTGTAGGGGGGGGGCCACCGGACACCTGGGTTCCTTTTGGGGGGGGGGTGTGGGGACCCCCAGACACCTGGGTCCCTTTTTTGGGGGGGACGGGGGGGGGACGGGGAGGGTACACCCAGGTCCCCGGGGGAGGGGCCGGGCAGGCGGAAGCGGGAGGAAGAGCCGGGAAGTGGGTCTGGGCAGGAGGCGGGGGGGGGGGGACGGACACGACACAACACCCAGGGCCGTGACCCCCGACCTCCGACCCCTGCCCGGACGCCTGGGTCCCCGGCGTCTCGGGGGTGGGGGGCACCGGACACCTGGGTTCACGGCTCCCTGCAGCGCCTGGGGCCGATGGGTGCCGGCCCCACGTCCGTCCCGAGATGGAGGTGAGGGGCCACATCATCCCCCCGGGCACCTACAGCCCTGCAGGTACGATGACCCCTGACCTCTGACCCCACCCTGCCACGGCCCCTCGTGCCTTCTGACCTCACAGTGTCTCCGCCCACCCCGCTGTGCCCCTGACTTCTCTCCCCCCGAACCCCACGGTGCTCCCTGACCTTTGGTGTCCCCCCAAACCCCTGCTGCCCCCCCCAACCTCTGCCCCCGGGGCCCCCCCGGCCCCTGCCCCCTGGTGACCTGCGGTGCCTGTGACCTCTGCCCCCTGGTGACCCTGACCTCTGCCCCCTCGTGACCTCCGGTGTTTCCAACCTCTGTTCCCTGGTGCCCCCCCGACCTCTGCCCCCTGACCTCTGCCCCCGACCTCTGCCCGGCGCAGGGGCGCCCGCGGGGCGGCTGCAGGAGCTGCGGGAGCGGCAGCGGGGGCTGCGCCAGGCCCTGGGGCTGCGCCTGCGGGAGCTGCGGCGCCTCTGCCTGCAGGAGGCCGTGAGTCACCCCTGACCCCTGACCTCTGACCCCCACCCCTGTTCCATTCCCCCCCCCCCCCAGGGGCCCCCTCACCCACAGGACACCCGGAATCACCCCTGACCTCTGACTCCCGGGGCTCCCTCCCCAATCCCAAGACCCCCGCAGACCCTTGGGGCCCCCCCAGACCCCCGCCCCAGCCTCCCCAGAGACCCCTAGACCCCCTCCAAAGCCCCCCCGGGATCCCCACACCCCTCCCCCAGGACATCCCCAGACCCTTCTGTCCACCCTGCTGGCCCCCCTGGGACCCCTATAGACCTCCCCAGGACTGCCACAGCCCCCCCCCCCCCTTTCCTCCGGCCCTCCCCAAGCTCCCTGGCCCCCCAAAACCCCCCTCCCTCCCTTCCTGGAGGCCCCTAGCCCACCCCCACCCCCCCCGGCCCCCCATCGCCCCCCCCCGCTGTGCGCAGGAGCTGACAGGGAAGCTGCCCCCCGAGTACCCCCTGGAGCCTGGCGAGAGGCCCCAGCCCCCCCCGCGCCGTCGGGCCGGGGGTCCCCCCCGGGGGCCCCTCCCTGAGGTAGGCAGGGGGGGAAATGGGGGGCGGGGGAGGTGGAGGGGGGCGGGGGGGGGAAGGAATGAGGGTCTGGGGAGGGTGGAGGGAGGCCAAAACCGTCCTTCCCGTCCCCCCGCCTCCCCGTATCCGACCTGGGGGCGTCCCCTCACGGCCTCCTGACCCCCCCCCCCGGCGGCCCCCGTACCCCTACGGCGGGCCCCTATTGTCCCCTCGCGGCCCCCGTACCCGCATGGCGGCGCCCTGTACCCCCTCATGGCGGCGCCCTACTGTACCCCCATGGCGCCCCCCCCGTACCCTGCGTGTCCCCCCGCGGCTTCCGTACGGCGGCCCCCGCGGCCCGGTCTCGGCCCGATCCGGCCCCGTCGTGCCCGATCCCGGCTCCCGCAGGCGGCGCGGGCGGCTCGGCGGGAGGTGGCGGTGCAGCTACAGGTAGTAGAAGCCGCCCGGCGTTTGGCGGCCGCCCCGGGGTTACCCCCCGAACAGCGTCGCCGCCGTCAGCGCTTGCAGGCCGAGGCGGCCCAGCGGCTCCGGCAGCTCCGCGCCCAGCTCGGCGCCGCCGCCGCGCACGGTGAGCACGGGGGGGGGGGGGGATCGGGGGGTCCCCAGAGCATGGGGAGGGGGGGTGTTGGAGGAGCCCCAGTGCACCAGGAGAAGGGGTCGGGGGATCCCCAGAGCATGGGGGGGGAGGTGTCAGGGGGTCCCCAGAGCATGGGGGGGGTCCCCAGAGCATGGGACGAGGTTGGGGGGTCTGCAGAGCATGGAGGGATTCAGGGCATCCCCGAGGCCTGGAGGGGGGGGAGCTTCTGGGGAGAGCCCGGCCTGGAGTGGGGTGGGGGGTGGGGGCTGCAGGTTTGGGGGGTCCCCAGCAGCACTGACACCTCTCTCCTCGCTTTGGTTCCCCCAGACGAGAACGGGTCTCTCTGTGACCTGCCCGCCCTGGAGAACGGTGAGTGCTGGACTCCTGGGTCCCCTCAAGGGTCCACCCGGATGCCTGGGTCCCCCCAGGGGGACCACCCAGAATCCTGGGTCCCACACTGTGTCTCCCCACAGGGGCCCTGCCCGGGCTACCCCCCCCAAAGCCCCCCACGAGCGGGGCCGGCCCGCCCCTCGCCCCCCCGGGCAGGATCCGGCAGCCCCGACCGCCGGCCGCTGTGGGCCCCCGAGGCCACCGTGGGGGGACCCCGGCCGCCCGCAGCTCCCTCGCCAGTCCTGCCAGGTGCGTGTCCTCTCACCCTCGGCACCCCCAAGGCCTTTCCCACCCCCGGTGTCCCCTCTCAAACGACCCGGGGGGGCCCCCACACCCCCTTGACGGGGTGCTGCGGCCCCCCAGCCCGGCGCGGACCCTGCCCCGCAGCGCTTCCAGCTTCGAGGGCCGCAGCGTCCCAGCCACCCCCGTCCTGGCCCGCAGCCCCTGCGCCCGCGGGCACCCCCTCTGCCGGTGAGCGTCTCGGGGGGCTTGGGGGGTGTTGTGGGTGAGAAGTGGGAGCTGGGGGGCAACAGTAGGTCCTGGGGGCAATTTGGGGGGTGTGTGGGGCAATCGCAGGGTGTGGGGAGCAGGGTAGGAGTGTGGAGAGCGGTGGGGGGGTGTGGGGGGGCTGTGGGGGACCCCAGCCCCTCTGTCTCACCCCCTGTCCCCCCCATCTCCCCAGCCCCGAGGCACCGGGGGCTGCCCCCCCCGGCCCTGGTCGGGCAGCCAGGACTCACAGCTGGGGGGGGGCCCCCGGCCCCCCGGCCCCCCCCCCGCCGGTCCCCCGCACCCGCCGCAGCAACAGCTCGGAGGCCTTGATCGACTGGGGGGGCCCCCCCGAAAGCACCCCCGAGGCCGCCCGGGGCCGGGGGGGGCCCCCCTTCGGCTGAGCAGCGCCGCAGTCAGAAGTGGCTGGCGCTGGAGGGGCTGCGGGACTGGTACCTGCGGCACACGGGAGCCCCCCCGGCGGCCCCCCCCGGCCCCCCGCCTGCCGCCCCCCGGCCCCGCCTGGGCCCACCGCCGCCGCGACCCCCCCGGTCTGCCCCACTCGCTCAGCTACGCCGGGGCCCTGGCGCCCAGGTACGGGGCGCCCCGGGGGTACCATGCGCCCCTCTTTTAGGGGGGGGTGTTGGGGGGCGAGCCCCCTCCCCCAGAGAGGCTGAAATCCCCAGTTTGGGGACCCCGCAGCCTTTGGGGACCTCCCCTGTCCACTGGGGACCACCCTACGTCCCTTGTCGGGGAGCCCAAATGTCCTCCCTTTCAGGGACCCCCCCCCCCGTCCACTGGGGACCTCCAAATGTCGTCGGCTTGAGGACAAGGAGGGCCCTGGTCTGGGGGCACCAATAGCTCCAGTTTGCCCCCCCCCATCCTTCAGGGACCCCAAAATGTCTCCAAACTGGGGACCCAGGCTTGGGGACCCCTCACACCCCACAGAGCCCCCTCGGGGGACACCCCAAATGTGCCCCTTTTGGGCCCCCCCCCAAACCTCTCCCTTGAGCCCCACGGGGGACCCCCAGAACCTCCCAAGTGCCTCAGTTTCGGATCGCCCCAGCAGCCCCCCCCAGCTGCCCCACATTTGGGGTCTCCCTGGGGAATTCCCCTCCCCAGTTTCCCTCCGAACCCCCATTCTGGGGCTCCCTCCCCCCGCAGCATCCCTGTCTCTTTCTGGGGGGTCTCTCCTGCCGCCTCTCTTTTTTCCATCTTTTCTCTTCTTAATTCTGGGGCGGGGGGGTGGGGGTCCCGGGTTGGGGGGGGCCTCATCCCCAGGGCTCTGGGGGGAGGGCCAGCAGGGGACCCAGGCATCCAGGCAGAGGGTGTGGGGGCCATGTTTGGGGGGGGCTAATTGCTGTTTCTGTTCTCTCTCTTTTTTTTCTGTTGTTTTCCCATCTTTTTGTGTGTTTTTTTGTTTTTATTTCCTTTCTTTTCTCTTTATTTTCCTTTTTTAATGTTTTTTCTCCCCATCCCCGCCCTGCCAGGGCCTCGGGGGACTCCCCTGCGGCTGGCCCCCCTCCCACCACAGACCCACAGCCCCCTGGCACCCTGGTGTGACCCCCAAATTTGAGGGGTCACGCTGCCGGAATCACTCCATGCCCCACTCCGTGTGTGGGGAGGGATACCCAGATTTGGGTGGGGATACCCCTAAATTTGGGGGGAAGCCCCCAAACCCCGGGGCCCCCCCCCAGACCACTCCTGGCGAGCGGCCGTTTTCGGGGAGCCCCTGTTGCATGCCCCCCTTGGGAACAGGGGTCTGGCAGCAGGGGGGGGGGGGGGCAGGGAGGGGGCGCGGGGAGGCTGCACAGCCGGGTTCAATACAGGGACCTGCTGCCATTGCCTTGCCTGGCTCTTTCCTGGGGGGAAACGCCGCCATTTTGGGGTTCCTCGCTGCCCGGATAGCTCCTGTATGGCCCCAGGAGGTGGGTCCCTGCGTATTCCATACATCTCCAGGGGCTGTCTGTACGGCCTGGGGTGGGGGGAAAGGGGACCCTACATGTTCCTGGAGGGACCTATGCATCCTGTGGGGGTTTTCTGTAGTACCCTTATGTTTTGGGGAGAAGTCGGGATAGTGTGTAAATGATTCTGGAGGATCTATGTGGCAGTTGTGTGCCCCTGGGAGGTGGTGTCTGTGCAATCCTGGAGAAGTCTGTATGTCCCTGGCAGGGTTTATAGAGCCCCGGAGATGTCTGTATGTTCCTGGGAGGGATCTGTGTGGCCCCTAGATATCCCTGCAGGGCGGGTCTGTGCAGCCCAGGGGAGGCCATGTGGCCCCTATCTATTTTGGGGGGGGGGTCCGTACAGCTCTTAAGCAGCCCCAGGGGGGGTCTGTGTACTGCTGGTACAACCCGGGGGGGTCCATAGGGCCCCTACGCGGCCCTGGGAGGGAGCGCAGGACCTGTGTATGGTTGGGGGGCTGTACGGCCCCTACAGAGCCGGGGGGGTCCCCATGGCCCCTATGTAGAAGATGGGGAGCCTCCCTCTATGGCCACAAGCCACGCCCACTATGGGTGGTGCCACGCCCCCGGGACGGAGCCACGCCTCCAAGGTGCAGTCCTACTCCCGGGCGGGGCCACGCCTCCAGGCTAACGGCCTGCCCCCGACGAAGCCCCACCCCCAAGTGAAGCCCCCGCGCCGGTGTGGAGCTCCGCCCCGGCGAAGAGGCCCCGCTCCTCGCCGCTCCGCCCCCTGGTCCCACGTCTCCCCAGCGGCGGCGGCGACCAATCGGCGGGCGGAGGGGGCGGGTGGGGCGCGCCGCCATTGGCCGGCCGAGCGGCAGCCGCGCTCCCATTGGCCGCGGGGGCGGAGGCGCGGCGGAGGAGCGGCGCGGGCTGGCGGCGCGCGGGAGAGCGGCGCGGCGCGGCTGAGGTGAGGGCGGCAGCGCGCGGAGGGGGCCTGGCCGGTGGGGACGACCGGGGAAACGCGGGGGCCCGTCCGGTAAGGGGTGGCCGGGCCGGTGCCGGGAGGGAGTGGGGGCGTCCGGTAAGCAGCCCCGGGTGAGGCCGGCTCCCCCTCCCTCACCCCCCTTCCGCCTTTCCCCCTTACAGCGCAGCGGCGACCGTAGCGGCATTGCCATGGCGACGACGGCGCACCCCTATTGGCCGCGTTCGCTGCCGTTGCCGGGCTACGTGCCCAGCGAGCGTCCCGGCTGGCAGTGCGCAGGCGCCGTGGCGGCGGCCGGGGCGGGGCTGCTGGCTCTGGGCTGGGCGCTGGGCGGGGGCGAGGGGCGGGGCAACGAGAAGCCCCGCCCGCCGCCTGGCGCTGGGCTGGTTCCTGCTGTGCGCGGGGGTGCATGGGATACTGGAGGGCTATTTCAGCCTGCGGCACCGGGAGCTGCCTGCCGCCACCGGGCTGCTGGCCGACGTCTGTGAGCACTGGGGCGGGGGCACTCGGGGTGCCTGGGTCCCGTGGGGGGTGGGTCTCCTAAGGGGGGGTCTGGGTTCCCTGGGGGGGGGGGAACCCCTGGCCACCTGGGTCCCTTTGGGGAGGGGTCCCCTGGGGCATCAGTGGGCCCTGAAGGGAAAAGGGGGGGTTCCCTGGGACGCCTGGGGAGGGGGACACGTGGGTGCCAGAGGGCCGTGGGACAGGGTTGGGAGGTCCCCTGGATGTCTGGGGGGGGGGGGGTCGGGGCACCTGCCTGCCCCGGATGCCTGGGTCACCCCGTCAACCCCGTGCTGCCTGCAGGGAAGGAGTACTCCAAAGCCGACAGCCGCTACATGACGTGAGTTGGGGAGGTGGACGGGGGGGGGGGTGTCTGAGGGACCCAGGCACCCGGGCTGATCCCGCTCTGTGTGTGCGTCCCCCTTCCAGGAGCGATGACTTCACAGTTGCCATGGAGACAGTGACAGCCTGGGCCTGGGGTCCCCTCAGCTTCCTCACCTTCCTCGCCTTCCTGCGCCGCCACCCCACCCGCTACGTCCTGCAGCTCCTCGTCTCCCTCGGTACGCCTAGGTACCCCTGCATGCCCAGGGGAGGGGGGTAAGGGGGGGCCGCCCGCATCCCTGGAGCATCCCTCCCAGCCCTCCCTGATGGCATCTCCCTTCCCGCATGCAGGGCAGCTCTACGGGGACGTGCTGTACTTCGCCACGGAGGCTCGGGCGGGCTGGAGCCACAGCGACCCCCTGCCCCTCTACTTCTGGGGCTACTTCGTGGGGCTGAATGGGGTGTGGGTGCTGGTGCCCGGTGCCCTCCTGGTCGACGCCTGCCGCAAACCTGGCTGCCGCCCAGCGCACCCTCGACCGTCCTCGCCACAAGGCCCACTGAGCCTGGACGCCTGGGTCCCAGCCGGGGAGACACCCCCCACCCACCGCCAAGGGGCTGCTCGGGGCGAATTCGGCACTGGGGAGTCCTTGAGTGTTCCGGAGATGGATTGGGCATGTGCCTGCGTCCCCTCGGGGTGATTCTGGTGCTGGGGTCGTTTCCTGCCGCCCCCCTCCGCAAGAGCTCAGGGACAGCGGCCCGAATGCCTGGGTCCCCCTGGGGGGGGGGGGGGTCCACCCTCATTACCGGGGTTGTGTGATGGATTTTAATAAATAAGCTGAAAATGGAGCCGTGGGTCTGTGCTGGGGGGGCCGGGAGAAGGGAGGGGGGTCAGACTTCCCCCCCCCCCGCCCCGGAGGGGGGGGGGGGAAGGGGGTGTCGTCTGCTGGAGATTGACAGCAGCTGGGGGCGGGCTGATGGGAGAGGGAGTGGCAAATCGGCTCTGCTCTTGCCGTTCCTCAGCCAATGGGAAATTAGGTCGCCTGCCGTGGCCAATGGGAGGGTGGGGGTGGGCGGGGTTAGGCGCGGGCCAATCGGCGCTAGGCGCTTTCTCGTTGCTCCGGCCCGTCCCCAGCGCGTTGAAGCTGGATGGGGCGCCGGTCGCGCGGCAGGCAGTCAGCGCCTGCTCTCTCCTTAAGTCCCGCCTTCCCCAGGACGCCCAATCAGCGTCCGCTCCCTCGGCGGCCTGGCCGCGCCGCCCACTCCGCGCCCTTGCCTTCACTAACTCCCGCCTCCCCACCTAGCCAATTAGCGCCCGCGCCCTCCTTGAGCCCTGCCTCTCCCTCCGCCGCCCAATCAGAGCCCGCTCCCTGGGCGGCCCCCCGCCTCCCAACGTTCGCCCCAATCAGCGCGCGCTCCGTTCCGGCCGCGCCCCGCCCCCTCCGCCCAATCCGCGGGCAGCCGCGCCGTCGCCGGGGCGACGCCGGTCCCGCCCCCTACCCCTCCCGCCCCTCCCCGCCGGCCTCCGCGCGGGCGGGACTTCCGATCCGTCCGCCGGCCAATGGGGGCGCGGCGAGGTCCCCGCCGGCCAATGGGGACGCGGGCGGCGGGCGAGGCGGAAGCGCGGCAGCGGGGTCAGAGGGCGCCGCTGTTGATGTTGACACGGGCCCGGCGGCGGCAGCGCCCCCGCCCGCCTTCCGCGGCCCGACAGCTCCGGCCTCGCCGCCGCGCCCGCGGGGGGGCCTGGGCGAGGCCCCCCCGGCTCCGCGGGGCCCCGCGGGTAGCACCAGCGCCCCCGGCGCCTCCCGCGGCCCCTCCGCGGCCCGGCGGGGCCTCCCGGTCCCCCCCTCACCCTCCTCGGTCCCCCCGGTGTCCCGTCCCCCCCCCGCGCCGCCCCATGCGCGCCCCGCCATGACGATCCTCCCGAAGAAGAAGCCGGTGCCGGCGCCCGACGGCGACGGCGACTCGGGCCCGGACGCCGGCCCCGAGCGCGGCGCGGACGCCGGCCCCGAGCGCGGCCCCGGTGGCGTGGGCGAACCCGTTGGTCCCGGCGGCGTCGGGGGACCGCGGCCCAGGGCTTCGCCGCCGCCACCGTTGAGGGGCTGGGCCGGGCTGCCGGCCGCTGGTTCGCCCCCCCCCGCCGGCCCCGGCGGTCCCGTTGGCGGCGGCCCCGGCGCGGGGGACGGACCCGGGTCGCTGCTGGGGCTGGAGGCGGCGGCGTTGGGCCTGCCCGAGCCCCGCGGGCCCGGTGGAGGCGGAGGTGGAGGCGGCCCCGGACATAGCAAACGGCGGCGGCGTGGCGGGGCTGGGCCCAGCGGCGGCCCCGGTGGCGGAGGCCCCGGCTGCGGCGGCCCCGGCGGGATGGGGCTGGGACTGGGAATGGGCCCCGGCGGCAGCCCCGGCCCCGACGAGGCAGGAGGCGGCTACAACAGCGAGGACGAGTACGAGGCCGGGCGGGTGGAGATGGACCCGGCCACGGCCGAGCAGGTGCGGGGACTGCGGGGGGGCTGGAGGCACCGGGAACCGGGAGGGGGGACACACCTGGGGGCAGGGCAGGTGGGGCTGGGGAAAACCGGGGGGACCCGAGTGGCACGGAGGGGGTTTAGGGCCTCCCTGGGTGTCCCTGAGCTGTCAAACCCCTGGCCGTGCGTGTCACACGAGGGGTTTGTCCCTGCTGCGTGTACGCACACCCCCCCACCCAGGAACCCCCCATGTTCCTTCCTGTGTCACACGGGAAACACCCCCACCCCTCCCCTGCCTCGTGCTCGTCCCCGTGCAGCGCAGGAGTCGGGTCCCCAGGAGACCCTCCCTCCCTCCTGCCAGGGGTCCCTGACCTCCTCACCCCCCCCACACCCCCCCCTGGTGTGTGGGTGCCGGTGCCGAGCCCGGCTGTGTCTCCAGCAGGAGCACCGGTTCGAGAAGGCACTGCGGGAGAAGAAAGGCTTCATCATCAAGCGCATGAAAGAGGACGGTGCCTGTCTCTTCCGGGCCGTGGGTGAGCCTTGTGCCCCCCATCCCTCTGCTCCCACCCCAGCACGGGGCTTCCAGGTGTCTCTGGGTGGGGGCTGACACCCCCCTCGCTGTCCTTTTGTGTCCCCCCCCCCTTTCCCCTTTCCCCATCCGGGTGCCGCCAGCCGACCAGGTGTATGGAGACCAGGACATGCACGAGGTGGTGCGCAAGCACTGCATGGATTATCTGGTGAGGCACTGGGAGGGGGACAATGGGGCACTGAGGTATACGGGGGGATTGGAAGGAGACTGGGGGGTACTGGGATATATTGGGAGGCACTGGGATGTGCTCAGAGGTACTGGGAGGGCACTCAGACCATTGGGGGGACTGGGCTGCTATCCCCCCACCCTTCCCAATGTCCCCCCGGTGTTTCCTGAGGTCCCCAATGTCCCCAGGGCTCCCCCGTGCCCACGGGGCTCTCCCACTCGATGTTCTCAGTGTCCCTGGGGCAGCCCTGCAGTCCCGTGGTGTCCCTGTGCTCCACACCGCCCCCCCCAGTGTCCCTCACTGCCCCAGGGCTGCCCCGTCATCCCCTGACGTCCCCAATGTCCCCTCACCCCCAGATGAAGAATGCCGACTACTTCTCCAACTATGTGACGGAGGATTTCACCACCTACATCAACCGCAAACGCAAGAGCACGTGCCACGGGGAACCACATCGAGATGCAGGCCATGGCCGAGATGTACAACCGCCCTGTCGAAGTCTACCAGTACGGCACCGGTGCGTCCGCCCCGCGGGGCCCTGGGGGACAGTGGGGTGGGTGTCCCTGAGGCACTGTGAGGGTTCCCAGGGTGCTGTGGGTCCCTGTGGTTTTCTGGGGTTCTCCAGGATGCTGGGGAGGAGTACTCTGTGGTGCCATGGAGGTCCCAGCGGCGCTCTGGGGTCCCCAAGGTGCTTTAGGGATCTCTAGGGTCCCCAAGGGACCCCCAGGGTAATGACGTGGACTTCCCTGAGGTGCTGAGGGGCTTCCTGCGGTGTTGCTGGGCTCCCCAAGGTGTCGTAGGGGACTCCGGCATTCCTGTGGGTACCCCAGGCTGCTGATGTGGAGTCCCTGGGTGGCTGGGGGGGGTCCCTGTAGGTCCACAGGTCCATGCGTCCTGTTGTGGGGGGGGTTCCCATGTACCTGTGGGGTGGCGGGGGCTGCCACCATGCTGACGAGGTGCCCGCAGAGCCCATCAACACCTTCCACGGGATCCAGCACAATGAGGACGAGCCCATCCGTGTCAGCTACCACCGCAACATCCACTACAACTCTGTCGTCAACCCCAACAAGGCCACTATCGGCGTGGGCTGGGGCTGCCCTCCTTCAAACCGGGGGTCAGTGGGGCTGGGGGGGCATGGGGGGGGCGTGGGAATCCCCTTGCCGTGGGGCTGATGCTGCCCTCCTTCAAACCGGGGGTCAGTGGGGCTGGGGGGGCACGGGGGGGGCATGGGAATCCCCTTGCCGTGGGGCTGATGCTGCCCTCCTTCAAACCGGGGGTCAGTGGGGCTGGGGGGGCACGGGGGGGGCATGGGAATCCCCTTGCCGTGGGGCTGATGCTGCCCTCCTTCAAACCGGGGGTCAGTGGGGCTGGGGGGGCACGGGGGGGGGGCGTGGGAATCCCCTTGCCCTGGGGCTGGGGCTGCCCTCCTTCAAACCGGGGGTCAGTGGGGGAGGTCCTATGGGTGGGTGGGGCCACGGAGGGGGTGTGGCCACACTTAGCCCTTCCTGCAACAGCCTTCTTTGTCTGAGGGGGTGTGTCTAAGTGTGGCCCCACCCCCAGGTGGGAGCCCTGTTCTAGGAGTGGTGGCTCTCTGGGGGTGGAGCCTGGCTCCGGGGGTGTGGTTTGTTGAGGGGTGTGTCCAAATGGCAGGGGCGTGGCCTGCATGTGGGGCGTGTCTATTGCCCCACCCCCTGCTGGCAGCCTTGTTCAGGGCTGAGCTGTGTCCATGGGGGGGGTGGAGCCTTTGGGGGGGTGGCCTATCAGAGGGGTGGAGCTTGTAGTGAGGTATGGATTCTTAATGGAGGTGTGTCTGAGTGAGGCTCCGCCCCCAGCTGGACTCCGGTGGGGGTGTGGCCTAGCATGGCCACGCCCCCTGCTAGCAGCTTGGTCTGGGGAGCTGTCTGCCCATGGGGGGGTGGAGCCTTCCTGCGGGGGTGTGGCCTGTTGGAGGGGCGTGTCCTAGCATGGCCCCGCCCCCCAGCTGGCAGAGCAGTCCCTGATGAAGAGCGCCATCAAGACCTCGGAGGAATCCTGGATCGAGCAGCAGATGTTGGAGGACAAAAAGCGGGCAACCGACTGGGAGGCCACCAACGAGGCCATCGAGGAGCAGGTGGCCCGCGAGTCCTACCTCCAGTGGCTACGTGACCAGGAGAAGCAGGCCCGGCAGGTGGGGTGCCCCGTGACACCCCCCCCCCCCGGGGGGGTAGGGACTGCTGCTGCAGACCCCCCCCCTTCAATGGGGTGCTGGTGTCCCTCTTTGGCTGCCTGCCCCGGGGACAGTGGTGGCCCGGGGTGGGGGTGACACGTCTCCCCGTGTCCCCGCAGCCCCGCAAGGCCAGCGCCACGTGCAGTTCGGCCACGGCGGCGGCGGCCAGCGGCCTGGAGGAGTGGAGTGGGCGCTCACCCCGGCCCCGCAGCGCCGCCCCCTCGCCCGAGCACCCCGGCCTGCACCCCGAGGCGCCCGGCCCCAAGCCCCCCTCGCCCGGTGCCCCCCCAGCTGGCAAGCCCCCCTCGCCCTGTGCCCCAGGTGGGTACTCCTGGGGGTTGGGGGAGATAAATTGGGTGCTATGGGGTGCTGGGGGACTCAGAGTGGGTGCTGGGGGGTGTAAAGTGGCTGTTAAAGGGAGTTGAGAGCCTCATACTGGTTGTTATGGGGTGCTGGGGGGTGAGGGAGCCCCAAGCTGAGTGCTGGGGAGGGTTATGGGCCCCCAAACTGGGAGTTACGGGGTGCTGAGAACCCCAGATTGGCTACTATGGGGTAGGGGGGCAAATGGGGGTAGGTGGTGCCGGTTGGGACGGGGGGCTGCTGGGGGGGCCTCAGGGCTGGCGTGCCTGGGACCCCCCCTGCCACGTGCCTGCCCCTCAGGGACCAGCAGCCAACTGGGGGCGGGTGGGGGCCGGGCCACCCCCCCACCTGGTGTCCCTGTACCCCGCGCTGGAGTGCCGTGCCATCATGCAGCAGATGTCCCCCACTGCCTTCGGTGAGCGGGGGGGATCTGAGAGTGGAGGGGGGGGGTGGCTCAGTTTGGGGGGTGGTGTTGGAGTTGTGGGGAGGGAGTCTCAGTGTGGGGGGTTTAGGGTTGGGGGAGATTTCGGGTTGCCATTTTTGGGGTGTTGGGGGGACATGTCTCAGTTTGGTGGGGGGTAACCCTGGGTTTGGGGATGTTGTGTCATGGTTTTGGGGGGGGAACCTTGAGTTTTGGGGATTTGAGCTTGGCAGCGCTCTGATTTGGGGGAAAAGATCTCTGCGGGGCAATCTGTCCCCTTTTGCTGCAATTTGGGGGCAGGGGGAGTGTGACACAATCTCTAATTTTGAGAGGGAGCTCGAGAAGCTTCACTTGGGGGGTAGCCAAGCTCCGCCCTCCCCCCAAGTCCCTTCTGGGGCAATGCTGCGGGGAACTGTGGGGTCATATAACCCCCCCCCCACTTAAATTCCACCTCCACCCCAATTTTGCGGCCTCCCAGGCCTCAACGACTGGGAGGACGACGAGATCCTGGCGTCGGTGCTGGCCGTCTCGCAGCAGGAGTACCTGGAGACCATGAAGACCTCCCGCCACAGAGACCCCGCTGCTGACAAGAGTTGATATTGAACCCCCGGACTGCGCCCCGGCCCCCCCCGCCGCCCCCCACCCCGGCCCCCCCAGGGACCTCTAGGTGCATGGCGGCCCAGGCTGGGGGGGGGGAGCGTTTTATTTTGGGGGAAACCCCCCCCCTCCCCGCTTTAATAGGACGCCTCCTGGCCGGGGAGGGAAGGGGGACACAGCGCTGGACGCCGCGGGACAAACCTCGGCTATTTTGGGGGGGGGGTGAGAGAAGCCCCCCCCCTGCATAATTACAGCTGGAAGGACTGGGGGAAGAGGTGGGGGGGGGAGGGTGGGGGGGGGCTCCTATTTTTTGTAGGGTCTCCCCTTTCTGTCCCAGTGGGATTTTGCTGTTTGGGGAGGAGGGGGAGGTCCCCCTCTCTGCCCCCCCTGCCCCTCCTGGAGCATCCTGCCCACCCCCAGCACCCCAGGGTGGGGGAGGGTGCGAGGTGAGGCTGGGGGGTGCTGCTCCCTAACACCGCCCCCCCCCAACACACCCCTGCACCCCGTTATTAAACTGATGCCCGGCAGCCCCCCGGCCCTGTCTCTTCATGGGGAGAGGGGCTCATTGCCCCCCCCCCCCACCTTCCCCAGGGCAGGCTGGGGGTGTCCCCACACCTTTTTGGGGGGGCTGTGTGCTGTGGGGGAGGGTGCTGGCTACTTCCAGAGCCACTTTGGGGGTCTCTCTGCCCCCCACCCCCCGGGGGGG
The DNA here is from genome assembly GCA_028022735.1 of Gypaetus barbatus. NCBI lineage: Eukaryota > Metazoa > Chordata > Aves > Accipitriformes > Accipitridae > Gypaetus > Gypaetus barbatus. Next base: position 162,554 of record CM051559.1, read on the forward strand.
GGGGATTAAAACCCCTTGGGGGGGGGTAGAGCAGCTTTGGGGGTGCTGCCCTTTTGCCCTGGGGGCAGTTCTGGGGTGTCCGGGGGGGCGGGCAAAGCCTTTTGGGGGGGTAGGGCCCCTTTGGGTAGCACCCATCACCATTTTTGGGGCCCCGGCCCCGGTTTTGGGGAGCCTCGCGGTTGCCATGGTTGCGCGGCGGCGACTGATGACGCGCGGCGGCGGGAGTGGCGTCACTTCCGGTGCGCGGAGCTAGCGCGCGCAGGCGGGGGGGGTGGCCCTCCGGGACGCTCCATCGGGTCCCCGCGGGCCGTAGCGGCGGCTCCGACCGGCTGCCGGGTCCCGCCGTCGTTCCGTGACCCCCGAGCGTGTCCATAAACCCCCCGCTCTGCGCCCGTCGCCTGTTCCCGGGCCGTTCGCTGCCCGCAGGCGGTCCCGCTTCGCCCTCGTGCTCACGGTCGCCCCTTGGTCCTCGGCCGTTCGTTCTGGGGCCAAAAGGAGGGATTTTAGCGCTTCCAGCAGCGGCCGGACCGCAGCTGCTGGCGGGGTGGGGGGTAGTGAACGGTGGCTCTGCTCGCCCTGTCCAGGAGGCGATAGTACGGGGGCTTGGGGGATACTGGGGCTCTCGGGGGTGCTGTCGCGATACGGAGGCTCTCGTGGGGGGGGTTGTTGGGGGCTCGCTATATCGCGACAAAGGGGTGCCGGAAGCTCCGGCTCACGTCGTGCGAGCGCAAGGGCCTGCGCGGTCCCGTCTCCATGGCGACGGGGAGAGCGGGTCAAGGGGCGGGGCCACGGTCCGAGCGCGGCTTCCTATTGGCCAGCCGACGGCGTGTTGCCGTTTCCCGCCCCTCCCCGCCCGTCGCGGTGGGGGGGGGGGGGGAGCGCATGCGCAGAGGTGGCGCGCGCGGCATGGAGCTGCGCGGGGGGGTGGCGGCGGCGGGCGCGAGGACCGGTGAGGGGAAGGACGGTTTGTGGGGGGGAAAACGGCGGTGCCGGGGGGGGAAAACGGGTGGTCCCTGTCCGGAGGCCTACGGGGGGGGTCCGGGGGAGGTCTGAGGGGAAGGGGGGGGCGTCCCGGGTGGGGTTGTGAGGGGAAAGTGGGGGTCCTGGGGCTTGGGGGGGGGGCGTTGAGGGCCTCGGGGGGCATCCTGAAGGGGGATCGTGAGGGAGAACTGGGGGCCTCGCGGCGGGGGAGTCCCGAGAGCGGGGTTTACGGGTGTTTCTGAGGAGAAACAAGTGGTTCCCGGGGCGCCAAAAGTTTTTAGGTGTCCCGGGGCGCGGTTGTGAGGGGAAAGTGGGGGTGCTGGGGCTGGAGGCGGTGTACTGAGGGGATTTGTGAGGGAAAACTGGGGGTCTTGGGACTGGGGGGGAGGAGTGGGGGGGTGTCCCGAGAAGGTTCGTGAGGAAAAATGGGGGGACTGGTGACTGGGGAGGGACATGGGGTGTCTGGAGAAGGGGTTTGAGGTGTTTTGGGGTGATTTCTGAGGGCAAAATGGGGGTCCCGGCACCAGAGGAGGGTGGGGGGTGTCCGGGGAGGGGGTTTTGAGGGGTTCGGAGAGAATTTCTGGGAAGAAACAGGCCGTTTCTGGGCTGGGGAGTGTGAGGGGTTCCCAGGGAGGTTCTGAGGAGAACCAGGCAGTTCCCGGCTGGGGGGGGTGGTTTTGACAGAGAACGTAGATCTGGGTGGGGGGGAACACAGGGTCCCTGTGGGGTCTGCTGGGGGGAGCATGGGGGGTGCCTATGGTGCAGGGGACCCCCATGACCACCTAACAACTCCCCCAGATGCAGGCAAGAGAAGGAAAAAGCGCAAAAAGGACAAAAAACGGAAACCGCCCCCACGGTGAGGGAGGGATACGAGGGGAGACAGCGTGGTCATGATCCCCCTAGAGCCCCCCATGACCCTTAGGGAGTAGGGAGAACCAGCTGGGGGGGGGGCAGAGCTTTTGGGGTGTCCCTGTTCCCCAGGTGAGACAAGCAGAGCCCCCTTTCTGGGGGTGGTGGGGCCGCATTCCTAGGGCCACCCCTCCCCCCCTGCCAGGGCTATTTTTAACCCCCTGGTACTTGGGTCCGTGAGGTCATTTCTATTTTGGGGGGGTGATGTCCTAGCATGCCTCGTACCCCCCCCCCACTCTGGCTTGGGGGGCCTCCGGGACCTCCTGGCAGTCTCCTGGGACCATTCCCCCATCTCCTTTCCCCCTGTGGGACCACCCTGTGGGCCTCCCAGCATGGGGGAGAGCCCGAGGGGACCACGTATAGGGGTGGAGGGGCAGACACCTGGGTCCCCTGGGAGAGTGGGGGGGGTGGGAGCCTAGACATCTGGGTTCCCAGCCTGGCTCTCCCCCTGCAGGAACCCCAGCCCCCCCGAGGATGTGTCCACCAGAGACCCCCCCTCCCCTGCCCCTGCTGTCGGAGGGGCTGCTGGGCTTTGACGAAGGGGAACAGGAGGACCCCCGGGACTACTGCAAAGGTGGGGGTGCCTGGACACCTGGGTCCACGGGGTGGGGAGCACCCAGGCACCAGGGTGCCAGACTGCCCCCCCCCCCCAGGTGGGTATTACCCTGTGCGGATTGGGGACCTCTTCAATGGGCGCTACCACGTGGTGCGCAAGCTGGGCTGGGGGCACTTCTCCACCGTCTGGCTCTGCTGGGACATCCGGTGAGTGCCCAGACCCCTGGGACGCCCACGGTGGAGGGGGGTGTCTTGGGGGGCTTCCCTGGACGCCTGCGTCCCCTCCGCAGGCGGAAGCGGTTCGTGGCGCTGAAGGTGGTGAAGAGCGCGCCCCAGTACACGGAGACGGCCTTGGATGAAATCAAGTTGCTGAAATGTGTGAGTGCGCCTGGCCCCCCCCCCACCAAACCGGGGACCCCTGGGCCCCTCCAACCCCCCCATAACACCACCTGCCCGTGCTCCCCCAGGTCCGCGACTCGGACCCCAGCGACCCCAAGCGGGAGAACATCGTACAGCTCATCGATGACTTCAAGATCTCAGGGGTCAATGGCATCCGTATCCTTCTGGGGACCCAGGTGTCCGGGCCCCCCCTCTCCTCCCCAGGGTGGGTCCTGGGCTGTGGGGCCCTGCATCCCCTGGCCTGTGGGGGGGTCCCAGGCATCCAGGCGCTCCTTGACCCCCCCCCCAGACGTATGTATGGTGCTGGAGGTGCTGGGCCACCAGCTCCTGCGCTGGATCATCAAGTCCAACTACCAGGGGCTGCCCCTGCCCTGTGTCAAGAGCATTGTGCGACAGGTGAGAGGGGGGCCCCCGCATCCCCCCAGCTCCTTGGGGAGACCCCCTGTATCTCTGTGGGACCCCAAATGTCCTGCCTAGAGCTCTCTAAATCCCCCTGCCACCACCCACATCCCCATGGGAACCTCAAGTGTTCACTCTAGAGCCCCCCAACGTCCCTGTGGGTTCTCCCAGATTCTCACGGGGACCCCAAATGTCCCACATAGGGCACCCTCGTATTCCCCTGCTGGGGTCGGTGTGAGAGAGGGTTGCTGTCACCCCCCCCTTCCTGAGTCTCAGGGTGCCCCCCCTGATTTGGGGGTGCTCCCCTTGCATTGGGGCGCAGGTGCTGGAGGGGCTGGACTACCTGCACACCAAGTGCAAGATCATCCACACGGACATCAAGCCCGAGAACGTGCTGCTGCGGGTGGGGGAGCACTTCGTGCGGCAGCTGGCGGCTGAGGCTGCGCGCTGGGCCCGGGGGGGGTGGCCCCCCGCAGAGCGCAGGTACCCCCGGGAGCCCTGGCGCCATGCTGGGGGGGAGGGGGGGGGGCCCAGACACCTGGGACCCCCGTGGGGGCCTCACCTGATCCCCTCCTCTCCCCTTTTTTTCTCTTCCCTAGTGAGCTCCGCGCCCCAGGACGTCCCCGTGAGTGTCTCAGGGAGGCAGCCTCTCCTCACACGCCTCCTCGCACGCCTGCGTGACTTCGCGCGCCTCCTCGCACGCGTGCCTGCCCTCGCGTGCCTCTTCGCACGCCTGCGTGACTTCGCGCGCCTCCTCGCACGCAGCTGCGACCCCGCACGGCTCCTCCTGCGGGTGTGTGACCCCGCGCAACTCCTTGCAACCCCTGCACGGCGCTTTGCACCCCCGCCCCTCGCGTGAGCGGGGGGGCCCCCCCCCGTGCGAGGCACCCCCTCGTGCGAGCGGCCGTCCCCCCCTCCCCGCTGCACCGCGGCAGGAGCGGCTCTCTCGCGCCCAGCGGCGGCGGCGACGACGGCGGCAGCGGCGCCAGAGCCGCCTCCTGGCACAGCGCCTGCAGGACCTGCAGCACCTGCGGGAGACCGGGGGGTCACCGGGAGTCCCTGAAGAAGCCGGTCAGTGCTTGGGGGGGGGTGGGGGGGGTGTCCTGGGACCCTCGGGGGTCGCTTGGGGTCTCCTGGGGCATGGGGGGAGGATAATGGAGGTCCCCAGGGGAAGATTTAGTGTTGTCTGTGGTGGCTGTGAGACGGTTTGGGGTCCCTAGGGGGGAGTTGGGAGTCCTGGGGGGGGGGGGGGAGCAGGAGCCCTAGAGTAGGATTTTGGGGGTCTCTGGGAATGGTTTTAGGGCCCTTGGCAGGTGGGTTTGGGGCTCTGGGAGCTGGTTTTGGGGGTTCCATGAGGGCTGGGTGTGTGCTACCGGGTTTTGGCCGCTGTAGGGGGTCCGGGGGGGGGCAGGGCTGGAGAGAAACCTGGGAGGTTTGGGGGGTGGGGGGGAGTTGGGGTGTTGACATGGGGATTCCTCTCTTCTTTTTGGGGGCTCCTAGGATTTGGGGGGTCTCAGGGTCTCCTCCCTCCTGCAGAGGCACCCCCCCTGGACGAAGGGGGAAGCCCCCCCAGCGGTGCCTCTTCCTCGGGGGTGCACACCCTGCGGGCCGGCGGCTCAAGTGACGGGCTCTCAGGGGCCTCCTCCGTCTCAGGGGGGGGCCCCCCCCAGCGTCCCCCCAGCCCCAGCTCTGCCTCCGACTCCCTCCTCACCCCCACCTCCAGCTCCCTCATCTCGGGGGCTCAGGGGGGCCCCCCGCCCCCCCTTGGTCAGCGGGGGGGGGGGGGGCCCAGGGGGATATTGGGGGGCAGCTGGGATTGGGGGGGCAAGTGGGGTTGGAGGGGGGGGATTTGGGGGGCAATTGGAGGTCCTGAGGGGCACAGGGGGGCAAGTGGAGGTGGAGGGTGGAGTTGGGGGGGAGTTGGGGTTGCAGGAGGGAGGTTGGGGGGGCAATTGGGGTGGATGGGGGATATGGGGGGTCTGGGGGGGGGGCGGTTGGAAGGCAATGGGGACTGGGGGGAGGACTTGGGGGGGCCATTGGGTGTGCTGGGGGATGTTGGGGGGCAACGGGAGGGTGCTGAGTTGGTCTTGGGGGGCAAGGGTGGGTCTTGGGGGGCAGGTGGGGATTCTGCTGGGGGCAGTGGGGGGCGGGGGGTATTGGGGTGCTCCCGCTGACATCCCCGCTGCCACCACACAGGTGGGGGGGCGCTGGGGGGGCAGGAGAACCCCCTGGAGCTGCGCACACCCGGCTGCGTGTCAAGATCGCCGACCTGGGCAACGGCTGCTGGGTGGTGAGGGGGGAACTGGGGGGGGGGCGGGCACAGGGGGCAGGGCTTGGGGGGTTGGGGCACCTTGGTTTTGGGGTGTCCTGCAGCGGCTTTGGGACAGATGGGGGTTGGGGGCAGTGTGGGGGTGCCCCCCCCCCCCCCCAGGCAGGGCGTGACACGCTGCCCCCCGCCACGCAGCACCGGCACTTCACGGAGGACATCCAGACGCGGCAGTACCGGGCCCTGGAGGTGCTGTTGGGGGCGGGCTACGGGCCCCCCCGCCGACATCTGGAGCACCGCCTGCATGGTGAGGGGTCCCTCCCTGCGACCTGCCCCACGGCGGGCCCCACAGCGGGCCCCACGGCCCCTCACTGCCCTGCTCTGCTGCCAGGCCTTCGAGCTGGCGACGGGCGATTACCTCTTCGAGCCCCACTCAGGGGAGGACTACAGCCGGGACGAGGGTAGGCGGGGCCTCGGGGAGGGGCGGGGCCTCGGGTGGACCGTGGTGGCTGGAGAGGGTGGTGGGTAGAGAAGGGGAGGAGTCAACAGGGAGGAGGGGGGCGGGACTGAAGAGAAGGGGTGGGGCTGGAGAGGGGCGTGGCCTGATATGCTCCACCCCCTAGACCACATCGCCCACGTGATCGAGCTGCTGGGGGAGATCCCACGGCACGTGGCGCTGGGGGGACGATACTCCCGGGAGTTCTTCAATCGCCGCGGTGAGGGGCGGGGCTATATGGGATGGGGTGCTGCGGGCGGGGCAAGGTTGGGAGGAATAAAAGGTGGGGTGGGGCTATGCAAATGGCAGGGAGGACCCCATTCCTGTAGGGGCGTGGCCACTGGGCAGAGGGAGCTCAGCAGGCTCATGGGGGGGGGGGGTGACCTCCCACGATGGTCACACCCAACCCCCGCCCTGCAGGGGAGCTACGTCACATCCGCCCACCTGCGGCCCCTGGGGGCTGCGGGCAGTGCTGCAGGAGAAGTATGAGTGGCCTCGGGGGGCGGCCGCCGCCTTCGCTCGCTTCCTACGGCCCATGCTGGCTTTCGAGCCTGACCGCCGCGCCACCGCCGCCCAGTGCCTGTGCCATCCCTGGCTCCGCCTCTAGCCCCGCCCTGCAAGTGTGAGTGTGAATAAAAGGCGTGGCACAGCTGGGAGGTGGGGTCCTCTGGGGGGAGGGGTTTATTGGGGGGAGCAGCAGTGGGTTGTCCCACCCTTCCCCCCCCTTAGGGGGACCCTACTGTCCGGCTGCCCTAGGCGCGGGGGAGGTGCGAGATGATGCTCTGGATGGCCCCTGAGGTCGTACCCTGTCCCCCGATGTCGGGTGTGTGCGTCTGGGGGTGGAGTCAGCCGTCGGGGTGGGGGCTTGTTCTGACCCCACCCACCGGGGGGCAATGGATGCCCTTTGAAAGGGGTGGGGGTGGGTCTTACCCGGGGATCATCCAATGAGGCAAGGACGGCCTGGCGGATGGTGGAGGCATGGTTGTGCAGCCTGGGGAAGGGACAGCCAGAGGCCACACCCACATCAGCAAGCCACACCCACACAGTATGACCTGCCCCTTGAAACCCCATCCCTGTTGTGAGGCCCTGCCCCTCCCCTGGGGCTCCCTCCAGGGGCAACCCTGCCCTGTGCTGTAAGCCCCACCCCTTGGTTGTAGCCCCACCCACTCAGCCCCTCCCTATGGCTGCCACTCCCTCCTGCAGGCCAGGCCCCGCCCTACCGGAGGTGGTCCAGCATCATGCAGGCGGCGAGCAGGGTGGCCGTGGGGTTGGCGATGTTGCGGTTGGCAATGCTCTTCCCTGTGTTACGTGTGGCCTGTGGGGGGGGGGGGTGGGGGGGGGTCACTGGGGAGACCCCAGCATTTCAGGGGCCCGCCCATAGCGCTCCCAATTCCCCCTCCAGTCCTCCCAACCTCCCCAGCCCCCCCCCCATTCCTGCCCACTGCTCCCAGTAACCCCCATGGCTCCCCAGTCGTTGTCCCCCCCATGACCAGGGCCAGGGCCCGCCCCCCAACCCCACCCCACCCCAGACCCACGGTCTCGAAGACGGCGTAGTCGTGGCCGTAGTTGGCGCCGGGGACGAGGCCGGGGCCTCCCACCAGCCCGGCGCAGACATTGTTGATGATGTTCCCGTAGAGGTTGGGCATCACCATCACGTCGAACTGCTGCGGGCGTGACACCAGCTGGGGACAGGGAGGGGTTACTGGGGTTACCGGGCTTACTGGGAGTGTCGGGGCGGGGGCGGCCGGGGCCCACCTGCATGGTGGTGTTGTCCACGATCATGCTGCGGAAGCTGATCTCAGGGTACTCGGCGGCCACCTCCTGGCAGCACTGCAGGAACAGGCCATCCCCCAGCTTCCTGCGGGGACAGGGACGGGGTCAGCGGGCACCCCCCCTCCCCGTGGGGCCCCCGCCCCCCAACGCACATGATGTTGGCCTTGTGGACGGCGGTGACGGAGCGGCGGGCGGCAGCGCGGGCCAGGCGGAAGGCGTAGTGGGCGATGCGGCGTGAGCGCCCGGCCGTGATGATCTTCAGGCTCTCCACCACCCCTGCCACGCTCTGGGGACAGGGGACAGGGGCAGCGTCAGGGACCTGGGGGCGGGGCCAGGCGGGGAGGGGCGGGGCTACAGGCATAGGGAACAGCCAGGCTGGGGGTGGGGCCTGGCCCTAAGGGGCGTGGCCACCCAGAGGGGTACAGCTAGCCACTGGGGATTGCCAGCACGTAGGGGGTGTGGCCGTATCCAGGGTCATGGCCAAGGCAGTGTACGTGTTGGGGGTGTGGCTCTGCCAGCTTTGGCCACACCATGCTGGGGGCGTGGCCAGGGCTGTGTATACCCAGGGCAATGCCCTGAGCAGCCCTGTCGGGTGGGGTGGGGGGGTGTGGCCCTGCGTGGGCGTGGCCCACCTCGTGCTCCAGGCTGCTGTACTCGCCCTCGGTGTTCTCCCGCACGATGAGGATGTCGATGTCGCGGTGCCGCGTCTCCACCCCCGGCAGGCTCTGGCAGTGGATCACGTTGGCGTACAGGTCCAGGTTGGTCCTGCCCCGACACGTAGGTCAGGCCTGCCGCTCGGCCACGTCCCCTCCCACAGCTCCCCACTAACCCCAACGGCTCCCAGTCCCGTCCCCCCCACCAAGGGGAACCCACCCCAGTTCCCTCACCCCTGCTGGCTCTATAGCTCCCAGTCCCCCGTCCCCCCCATCTCACCGGATGAGGTTGTTACGGGACTTGTGGCTGGGTGGGAGGTTGTGGTTGGTCTCAATGTTCCCTGGGGAGGGGATGGAGACAGGGTCAGGGTGTCCCCGTGCTGCCGGGGGGGGGGTCCCCAAGGCCCTGCACTCACCCTTGAGGGCGACGCCATTGCGGCGGATGGCCATGATGGCATTGTGCACGTCGTCCTCGGGGCGCCTCAGCGCTGACCCGCACCTCCTCGAAGTCCACGGGCACGCAGGCGTGCCTGGGGGTGGGGAAACGGCCCGGACACCTGGGTCCCGTGGACAGCCCGGAGGCCTGGGTCCTTGGCCGGGGCAGGGAGGGGGGCACCCACCTGAAGACCTCCTTGACGTGCAGCATCAGTTCAGGTCCGATGCCATCGCCAGGGATCAGCGTCACGGTGTGGCGGCCCCCATACTTGGCGGGGGGTGGCTGTGGGGGTAGTGGGGGGGATGAGGACCCAGGCATCTGGGCCCCCCCGTCCCCCTCCTCCTTGCCCCCCCACCTCCCCCATCCCCTGCCTGGGGAACCCAGGAATCCAGGCGCCGTCCATGCAGACCCATGCATGTCCCCACCCCCCCCACATGCTTTTGGGATCCCCCCCACCCCGGGTTCCCACCCCCCTAGTCTGGCCATACTCACGATGCTGGGCTGCTGCAGGGGCGGGCGGCCATGGCACGGGGGAGAAATGGGGGCGGTTAGTCATGGTGCCAGCAAACAGGGAGGAGGTGGAGAGGGAAGGGAGCCCCCGTGGGCAATGCCGGGGCCTGCCAAACCCACCCCCAGCACCCACACAGCAAGAACAACATGCTCCCCCCATACAGGCCCCAAGCACCCCAGCAGGAGCACACTGGGAGCCCTCTCAGTACCCACACACACACCAAAGCGGGGGGCTCACAGCCCCTGCCGTGCCCCAGCCTCAACAGAGAGGCCAACGGGGGGGGGGGGGGGGGCCCAAACCTCCCCCTGTCCCTGAGAGAGGGCAGGGTGGGTTTGGGGACACCCTGCCCCAGGACATGGGGCACCCCATGGCCCCTGTGACCCCCCTCCCTGTCCCGTCCTGTCCCCCCGAGTGTTAGAGGGCCCTGGGGTACTGAGGGGGGGGGGAGACAGCCCCCCCAGACAGGGCACTTACAGGTGGGAGGTGGCGCCGCTCAGCATCATGGGAAATCCACGCCTGGGGTGGGCAGAGGGGGGAAGGGAGAGGTCACAGCTCAGGTACCTGGGTCTGGCTGAGCTGGGGGATCCCAGGGCTCACCCAGAGGGCTGCAGGTGTCCGGACGCCTGGGTCCTTTGGGGGGGCACCTGGACACCTACCCCCCACCTCCACTTTCGGCCAACCGCAGAGGATTCTGGGATTGAGCACCGAATACACACACAGACACCCCCACCCCCCCACCCCGCTTTCTCACCCTCCCCAAGCGGTTCAGGCATACGGACCAACCTCCCCTAGAAATATCAACCAATCAGCGAAGAAAGCGCTGCCCCCGCCCGCCCACTCGCTCGGCGCACAGCCAATCAGCAATGGCGGGGTCGGGCGGCTCCACGGCGAGAGCCAATCAGAACCGGAGCCGCCTCACGGCTAGCCCCGCCCCGCCGCCGCCTCCAATCAGTTCTCTGTAGTCCGCCCGCGCACCGCCCGCCCACCCGCGAGCTGGCCAATCAGAGCGCAGCAGTTCACCACCACAGCGGGGGCCCGCCGCCCAGCTCCCGAGGGGCGAGGCGGGAGGGTACAACCGTCCCGCCGCCCCGCCCGCGGCCCCAGCACTCACCGGGCGCGGCCCCAGCACTGCCGGTACCCAGAGCCGCCGCGCTGCTGCCAACGCCGCCGCCATTGCTGCTCTCTGCGATGGCCGCCGCACCGCTCTCACGAGATGCCCGCTCCGCCCAGAGACGGGGCTGACTAAAGCGTGACATCTCGCGAGACCTCCCGCCTATCCCACCCGCCCCGTGCTTTCCCTCACGCCGCCGGCAGCGCCACAGAAGTCGCGGCGGCCATTTTGTGCCTGGGAGGCGAGGCGTGGCGGCGCATGCGCAGAGCGGCCCCGCGCGCCCTCCCTCAGAGGGGCGCGGGAGAGGCGGTGCCGGCCGCCATTTTGTCCCGGGCCGGCGGGCGGAGCACTTTCCCCAGCCGCCCTTCATCCCCGTTTTGGGGCGAGAAAATACTAAAACCGGCGGCGAGAGCCCAGACCGCCGCTCCACAGCGGTTACCGTGGAAACGCCGAGGCGAAGGGCTGCCGGCTGGCGCGCTGCGCATGCGCCGGGGCGCAGCCGCGCCTTTCCTGGCACCTCCTCCGGCGCCACATAAGTCGCGGCGGCCATTTTGTCCGGCCGGCGGCGGCGCTGCGCAGGTGCGCCGCTTGGCCCCGCCCTTCCCGCGGCGACAGCGGTGGCGGCTGGGCCACGTAGCGCGCGGGGCAGGCGCCCGCGAAGGGAAAACCGCGCTTTCCATTGGCCGCAGGGCGCGCGGCGGCCCGCCTCCGAGGGCTGATTGGGCTCGCAGCGGCGGCGGGCGGTGCTGATTGGCCGCCGGGCGAGGGTCTGTGGCCGGAGGGCGGTGCGGCCGGCAGTCATGGCGGTGCTGGCGGTCTTGGCGGGGCTGCTGGCGGTGGCGCTCGGCGCCGCAGGTACGGAGGGGCCCCGGCGGGAGCTACGGGGCGGGTGGGGGGTCGCGGGGCACCCTCGTCCCCTGGGGGTGGAGGGTCCCGGGACACCCGGGGCCGGGAGGCTCTGTGCGTGAGGGGGGTCCCGGGATACTGGGGTCCTGTGAGGAGAGGGGGAGGGGGGCGTCCCGGCGCGCCCCGGTTCTCACGGCCCCCGTCAGGCGAGCCGTGCCCTGAGCCCACCATCGTGCCCTCGTACTACACCACCTCGGACGCCGTCATCTCCTCCGAGAGCGTCTTCGTGGTGGAGATCTCGCTGGCCTGCAAGAACGGCGCCCAGGTGAGTCCCGGCGGGGGGGGGGGGGGGGGGTCTGCTGGGGTCCCCCCAGCGTCTCACCACCGCCCTTTCTCCGCAGAACGTGGCTCTCTACGCCGATGTCAATGGGAAGCAGTTCCCTGTCACCCGGGGACAGGATGTGGGGCGCTACCAGGTGAGCCCGGGGTCCCCAGGGAGGGTTCGCGGGGGGGTCTGGGGGTTCAGCACTCTCCACCCCCCCCACAGGTCTCTTGGAGCCTGGAGCACCGCAGCGCCCAGTCGGGCACCTACGAGGTGAAGTTCTTCGACGAGGAGTCATACAGCGCCCTGCGCAAGGTGGAGACCCCTCCCCGAGGCTGGGGTCCCTCGGGGGGGCGACCTGGGGTGCCCCCAGCCCAGCTCTGAACCCGCTTTTCTCTCCCCACTCCTGCACCCCCAGGCCCAGCGCAATAATGAGGACGTCTCCCGTATCCGGCCCCTCTTCACCGTCAACGTGGACCATCGAGTGAGTTGGGAGGGGTTTGGGGGTCCCTGTGGGTCTGGGGGAATCCTTGGTGTGGCTTTGTCTAAGTAGGGGGGGGTGGGTGGGGGTGCACATAGGGCTTTGGGCTGAAACTGGGGCAATTTCGGTGTGTTGGACGGTCCTTAGATAACCTGAGGGTGTTGCTGGAGCTGCTTCTCTTCTCGGAGGAGGGGTTTGGGGGTCCTGGGTGGGGGTGCTTGGGGGGCTGGGTGTTCTGGGGTGTCCCAGGGTTTGGGGGGGGCTGGGTGTTTTGGGGTGTCCCAGGGTTTTGGAGAGCGTATGCTGGGATTTTTGGGTGGAGCTTGAGGATGGGTGCGGAGCTCCCAGAGCCCTGCGGGGTTTAGGTGCGTGGCGGTTGGGGGTTTTGGGGGGCAGCAGTGACCCCCTCATCATTTCGGCAGGGCGCCTGGAACGGTCCCTGGGTGTCAACGGAGGTGGTGGCGGCCGCCATCGGCCTCATCGTCTACTACCTGGCCTTCAGCACCAAGAGCAGCATCCAGGCGTAGGCCCCCCTCTCCCAAAAAATGGCCCCCCAAAACACGGCCCCCTCGAGGGCATCCGCAGGTCCTGGTGGGAAGTGGGGCACCTCTAAAATTGCTCCCCCCCCCCAAATAAAGATGCTGTGGGGTGCCCCTTAAAAGTGGGGGTGCTGTGGGGCACAGCTGAAGGACCTCCCCAGTTGGGAATGGCTGTCTGGGGCTGGGCCCCAAAAATGGGAGAGCTCCCCCCTGAGTTGGGGGTGTCCTCAGCATGGGGGACCCCCCACATGGGGGGGGGGTGTCTTGAGGGTCCCACCCGTGATTGCTGCCTGGGGGATTCCTAAATGCCTCCCCCCATGGCTGTACCCCAATAAAGTTCTCCCCCCCCATCTCCCCGTGTCTGTTTTGGGGGTGCCCCCCCATCCCAGTGGGGACCCAAGTGTCTTGGCTGCTCCCTACTGGTTGGTGACATCACACCCACCACCAGAGAGCGGTGATGTCATCAGTAACAAAGTGGTCTGACCTCATGGAGGAGGGTGGGCAGCTTGGGGGGGTTCCTGAGTCCATTGGGGGGGGGGGGGGGCGCTGCCCGGGTGTCTGGGCCCCCTGCGAGGGGGGAAGGGGAGCCCTGCCTGACGCCTGGGTCCTCGGGGGGAGGGGGGGGGGGGTGTTTCCCATCATGCTCTGGGTGGCTGCCAGGGTCTGACTGCCGGGAAAGGGTTGTCGTTACCCAGGGAGGGGATCCAGGCATCCGGGGGGGGGGGGGCTCCCCTTCCCCCCCCCCAGGGTACCCAGGCGTCTGGGGGCGCTCAAGCCCACCCTATTGCCCCCCCCCCTCGGGGTCTGGACCCCCCCCCCCCCCTCCGGGGGGGACCCGGGCGCCCCTACCCCACCGATAGCTCAGGGTGTGGCCCAGGGGGCGTGTCCGGTCGCCGGCGGGGCGGGGCCGGGAGGGGCGGTGGGCGGGGGCACCCGGCGGTGGGCGGGGCCTGCGGGCGGATTATGTCAGCCCCGCGGCAGCCGCAGCCCCGAGCTGGGAGCGGCGCGAGCAGGTAGGGCCGGGGCTGGGGGGGGGGGGTCTGGGGGTGCCCGGGGCGGGGCTGGGGGACCGGGGCTGAGGGGAAGGGCTGTCAGGCGGGGAGGTTTACGGGGCAGGTGGTGCTGAGGGGAAGGTGCGTCTGCGAGGGTCCCGTGGGGCTGGGGCTGAGGGGCTGCGGCTCCGTGGGGTGGGAAGCGCTGAGGGGCCGGGGTTGAGGTAAAGGTGGATCTAAAGGGTCTTTATGGGGCTGGGCTGAGGTAAAGATGGCTCTATAGGGTCTGCGTGGGGCTGGGCTGAGGTAACGGTGGCTCCGTAGGGTGCCTATGAGGTTGGGCTGAGGTAAAGGTGGCTGTATAGAGTCTTTATGGGGCCGGGACTGAGGTAAGCATAGTTCTGTAGAGCATCTGTGGGGCCGGGGCTGAGGTAAAAGTAGCCCTATAGACATGCTATAGGGCCAGGCTGAGGTAAAGGTGCTTTTATAGCGTATGTATATGGGGCTGGGCTGAGGTAAAAGCGCCTCTGTGGGGCCAGGGCTCAGTGGGGAGGAGGCTCTGGGGGTCCTCCCAGAGGCGGGAAGCACGGAGGGGCCGGGGCTGAGGTAAAGGTGGCTCCATAGGGCGTCTGTAGGGTTGGGCTGAGGTAAAGGGGGCTCTATGGGGCATCTATGGGGCTGGGCTGAGGTAAAGGGGGGGCCCTATGGGGTGTCTATGGGGCTGGGCTAAGGTAAAGGGGGTTTTATAGGGTCTCCATGGGGCTGGGCTGAGGCAGTGGGGTGTCGGTGGGGCTGGGGCTCTGTGGGAGCGAGCTCTGTGGGACCGGGCTGAGGTAAAGGGGGTCCTGTGGGGGCTCTGAGGGGCCGGGGCTGTGTGGGGAGGGGGTTTAGGGGGTCTCGATGGGGCTGAAGCCAGGCGGAGAGGCGGGTTAGGGCGTCTCTGTGGGGCTAGTTGCCTCTGGCTGGGGGTCCCTGCTGTCTGCCGTGGGGCTCTATGGGACCAGGAGGGTCTCCACGGGGTCTCTGTGGGGCTTGGGAGCTCCCTTGGGGGCTCTATAGGGTCTCCGTGCGGTCTCTGTGGGGCTGGGGAGGGGCTCTATAGGGTCTCCATGGGGTCCCTATGGGGACTGGGACCACCGGGAAGGGCTCCGTGGGTTCTCCATAGGGTCCTTAAGAGGCCGGGGGGCTCTGGGGGGTCTCCGTAGGATCCCGGCCCCTGTCCAACAGATGGGTGGGGCCGGCGGGGGGGGGGGGCGAGGGGGGAGGGAGGGGGGGGTGTGGGCCCGCGTGTGGTACACGCGCGCGCGGGGGGGGGACGGCGACACACGACGTAACCGGCCCCGACAGCTGCCCCCGGCCCTGTCAACCCACGGCTGCCCCCCGCCGCCGTGACGGCCCCTGAGTCCAGTGGGGCTGGGGCGGGGGCGCCTGGGTGTCCATCCGTGTGTGTGTCCGTCCTCCCCCCCGTGCCGGTCGTTTCCCTACAGGTGCCACGGTCTCGCCCCTCCCCCCACCTGCAGCACCCGGCCGCCTGGGTCCATCGCGGGGGGGGGGCAGGGAGGGGTCCGGACGCCTGGGTCCCCTTCTGTGGGTGTGGGGAGCCTGGATCCCGGCGGGGGGGGGGGGTGTAGTTGCCCGGTCCCTCCCACCGCTCCCCCCCAAGGAATGCGGGGTCAACAAGGGACCCTTGTTCCCGCCGGGGCCGCCCCCGCTTCCGCCCCGGGGCCCTCCCCGGGGGGGGGGGCGTGGGGCTGGACGCCGGGTCCCTCCCGCGGGAGGGAGCTGTCCCGCACGCGTGGGTCCCCTGTCCAGGGTGCTGATGGGGGGGGGGGGTCGCTCGGACGCCTGGGTCCCGAGCCAAGGTGACAGGTTCCCTCATTAGCCGTTGCCATGGTAACGGGCGCATCCGTGGGGGGGGCGCGGGGGAGGGGAGGCGGTGGCCGCCACACAATGGAGCTGGGGAGGGGTGTGGGGGGGTCCCGGGTGCCTGGGTTCCCTCGGCGGGGGGGCTGACGCCGCCCCCCCCCGAGGCTGGGGTCCCCCGAGTCACCCCGTCCGTCCTCCCCCCCAGGCCCCCGCTGCCGCCGGCCCCGGCCATGGCGCTGCCCCGGGGGCTCGGCCTCCTCTTGCTGCTGGCGTTGGGGGGGCCCGGCGCCGCCATCACCATCCCCCCGGAGTGTGAGTGAGGCATGGGGGCCGTGCACGGGGGTGGGGGGCTTGCACGCTTGCACGAGGGCCACTTGCACGAGGGCTGCCTGCGCCTTTGCACGAGAACCTCTCGCACGCTCGCCCCCCTCGCATGAGCCCTTCTTGCACGCTCACCCCTCTCACACGAGGACCCCTCGCATGCTCGCCTCCCCCGCCTCGCACGGCCGCCCACGAGGGCCCCGTGGCCCCTCACGCCTGGGGGGAGCCCCCTGCTCACTGCTGTGTCTCTCCCCCCTCTGCTCCCGGGACGGTGCAGACGGTCTGCACGAGCGTGAGTCTGGGTGGGGTCCTGGGTGGTTCTGGGGTCCCTGGGGGGGGTGTCTTGGGGGGCCTCTGGGTGGCTCTGGGGACCATGGAGTCTCTGGGGCCTGGGGAGGGTCCCTGGGGTCACCTGGGGGGTCCCTATGGGGTCCCTGAGGTGCTTATGGGGTCCCTTAGGGGTGCCAGGGTGGTCTGTTGGGGGTCCGGGGTCCCCAAGTGTCTTTGGGGGCTCCTGGGGGCCCTCACAGGGTCTCTGTGGGTCTGGGGAAGGGTCTCGGGGGGGTTCCTGAGCGCCCTATGGGATCCCTGGTGGTCCTGGGGGAGTCTTGGGGGTGCCTGGGCTGTCCCTGGGGGTCCCACCCGCTGACACCCCCCCGCAGTCCTGCAGCCCCCCGAACTGACAGAGCAGCCCCTGGAGCAGCTCGTCGTCTTCCCCAGCGATGATGTCGTCCTCAAGTGCGCTGCCACCGGCAACCCCCCCGTCCAGTGAGTGTCTCCCCGTGCCCCCCGTGTCCCCCCTGTCCCCCCGCAGTGATGGTGATGCCCCTGCCCGCAGGTACCATTGGACGCGGGAGGACCAGCCCTTTGTCCCCGAGGAGCACCCAGGGGTGATGGTGGCCCCGGGCACAGGGACGCTGGTCATCAACGCCAGCCTGGCCGGGCGTCTGCAGGGCCGGTACCGCTGCTTCGCCGCCAACGCCCTGGGCACCGCCCTCTCCCTCGAGGCCCGCGTCATCGCCGAGAGTGAGACGGGGACCCCAGACCCCTCAGGCACCCCAAGACCCCCTGGCATCCCCCTGGGCAGCCTCCACCCCCTCCTGGGCCCCTCCGAATCCCTCCCCGGGTGGCCCAAAAGCTGCCCTGAGGTCCCCTGAATCCCCCAAAAGCTGTCCTGGCATCCCCTAAATCCCCCTGGGGTGCCCCAGAGCCCCCTAAGGGTTCCTCAAGTCCCCCCAGAGCCCAATGGGGGCCCCCTAAAATCCCCCTGGGAGCCCCCGGATCCCACAGGGTCCCCCTAGATTCGCCCCCCACCCCAATTTCCTTGCCACACCACCTCACTCAAGGCCCAGACACTGGTGTCCCTGGCTGGTTGGGGGTGGGCAGGAAGAACCCCCTGGACATGGGTGTTCCTGGCTGGTTTGGGGGGGGGAACCCCCCCAGACACAGGGGTCCCAGGCTGCTTTAGGAGGGCAGGGGAAACCCCCTGGACACAGGGGTCCCTGGCTGGCTTGGGGGTCCCCCCAGATGCCGGTGCCCCCCAGCTGTTGTGGTCCCCAGACACGCCGCAGTGGCCCAAGGAGAAGGTGATGCCGGTGGAGGTGGAGGAGGGGGATCCCGTGGTGCTGCCCTGCGACCCCCCCAAGAGCGCCGTGCCCCCCAAGATCTACTGGCTCAACAGCCGTGAGCAACCGAGGCGGGGCTGGGAGGGGCTAATTCTGCACCCCTTGTATGCGGCTCCCCCTGCAGCCCCTTATCCTCCCACCCCCCTGCACCCCCATACTGCCCCTGCACCCCCATAATCCCCTCTGCACCCCGTTGCACCCCTGGGACCCCCCAATCATCCTGCACCCCCTCAACCTCATGGGAGCCCCCTGCAGCCCCATAACCCCCCTGACACCCCTTAGCACCTGGGATCCCCCTGATTCTCCCTGCACCCCATTGCACCCCCCAACCCCATTGTGCCCCACAGCACCCCCGGCGTCCCGATACCCCTCGCCCCCCCCAACAGTCCCCCGGGCCCCCTTGGCCCTCACTGCACCCAGTCGCCCTCCCAACACCCCATTGCACCCCACATCCCCCTCCCAAGCGCACTGCTCCCCCGTTTCCCGCTCCCTGTGCCCCCCGCAGGAGGGGCGGGGGCCTAGGGGTGGAGGGGACCCCCCTGACCCCCCCGTGTCATCCCCCCCAGGCATCGTGCACATCGCACAGGACGCGCGGGTGAGCATGGGGCAGGATGGGTTCCTCTACTTCGCCAACGCGCTGGCAGGCGACAGCCACCCCGACTACATCTGCCATGCCCACTACCTGGGGCCCCGCACCATCATCCAGAAGGAGCCCCTCGACCTCCGCGTGGCCCCCAGTGCGTTTGGGGGCTGGGACCCCCAGAGTTGCCCCCAGAGCCTTCCCAGAACCCAGCTCCCCTGGGGACCCTCTAACCCCCTGAAGTCACTTCTATGGGAGCCCCTCAACTCACTTTTATGGGACCCTTTCCAGGGGACCCCACCTTAAAATCCCCCCTAATGCTCTCCTACGGCCCTCCAGCACCTGTAGAACTGCCCCGTCCAGCAGAAGGCCCCCCCAACCCATAGGGGCCCCCCCAGAGAGGACCCCACTTTGGGATCTCCCCCCATTGAGCCCACAGAGCTGCCCCACCTTGGGGTCCCCCCTCAAAAAGCCCCCTGGAGACCCCTGCTCCTTGGAAGGATGGTCTGGGGGGGTCTCTTGGTATATAGGGGAGTCACTGGGAGTATGGGGGGTTCTGGGTGGGGGCTGTTGGCATATGGGTCATTCCTGGGGCTCTGGGGGGGGTCTCTTGGGGTTTGGGGGGTCCTTGGGAGTATGGGAGGGGCTCAGGGGGAGTTCTTTGGTGAATGAGGGGGGTCCTCAGGAATATGGGGAGGGGTCTTGGGGCTCATGAGGTAGGCTGTTGGTATATGGGGGATCCCTGGGGCTTGGGGGGGTCCCTTGGTGTATGGGGGGTCCTCAGGAGTAGGGGGGACCCTGGCGTTCTGAGGGGGGACTCTGGGGCTGCCCCCCCGCCCCCGCTAACCCCCTTCCCCCTTCAGGTAACTCAGTGCAGTCTCGCCGTCCTCGGCTCGTGGTGCCCCAGGACCCGCAGCCCCCCCACGTCGCCCTGCGGGGGGGCACCCTGGTCCTCGAGTGCATTGCTGAGGGGCTGTGAGTCTGGGGGGGGGGGAGGGGGGCCTGGGGAGGGGCTGGGGGTGTCGGGGAGGTCCAGGAGGGTCCTGGAGGGTCCCTGGGGTGCTGAGGGAGGGCCAGGGGGGATGCTGGGGCTGGCGTGGGGCCGTGAGAGGGGGTCCCTGCCCCCCCCACACCCACACTGACGTGGACCCCCAGCCCCACGCCGGCGGTGCGGTGGCAGCGGCTGAACGGGCCCCTGCCGCGAGGCCGGGCCTCACTGGAGAACTTCAACAAGACGCTGCGGCTGCGGGCGGTGGAGGAGGCGGACGACGGCGAGTACGAGTGCGTGGCCGAGAACAGCCAGGGCCAGGCGCGACACAGCCACCTCGTCACCGTCGAGGGTACGGTGCTGGGTACACTGGGACTTGCTGGGGTGGGTGCGGGGGGCACTGGGGTGGGAGCTGGGGCACTGGGAGCCACTGGTATGGGTGCTGGGAGGCACTAGGAGGCACAGAGGGGAACTGGTGGCGCTGGGACACACAGGGGTGAAAGCTAGGAGCACTGGGAGGCACTGGGGTGGGTGCTGGGAGCACTAGGAGGCACTGGAATCCGCCGGGATGGGCACTGGGAACGCTGGGAGACAACAGGAGGTGTTGGCGGGCACTGGGAGCCCTGGGAGGTGCTGGGACTGGGGGCACTGGGATCTGCTGGGGTGCGCAGTGGGAGATGGGTGACTGGGGTGGGTGCTGGGAGGTGTGGGGGTGGGTCTATGGGGCACTGGGGGGGGCAACGGTGTGTGGGTGGGGTCCCTGACATCCCCTGCCCCCCCCCACAGCGGCCCCGTACTGGGTGCGCCGCCCCCAGAGCGGGGTCTTCGGCCCCGGTGAGACGGCGCGGCTGGACTGCCTGGTGGAGGGCAAGCCCCGGCCCCACGTCGCCTGGCGCCTCAACGGGGTCCCCATTGAGGGTAGGGGGGCTGCCTCAGGGCCTGGGGGTGGATTGGGGGCCCTGGAGGGTTGCTGGGGTCCCTTGGGGATTATTGGGGGGCGGTCCCGGGGGCTGGAGAGGGGGATAGAGGCCCTGGGGGAGGGGGGGTAAAGTCCCTTTTGGTGTCCCTGGCTTTTCGGGGTGGGGTTATTGGGGTCCGTGGAGGCTGGAGGGGGTGTCGGGGTCCCTGTGGGGTTTGGGGGCTCTCCAGAAGATGTTGGGGTCCCTGCGGAGGATATTGGTGTCCCTGGGGAGGCAGCGGGTGTCCCTGGGGGTGGGCAGGAGTCCCCGGGGAGGCAGTGGGGGTCCCCAGGGAGGCAGTGGGGGTCCCTGGGGAGGCAGCGGGGTCCCGCGGGTGCCCTCACCCCGCCCCCCCCCCCCCGTTGCAGAGGTGCCAGGGTCCAGCCGGCGGGTGGTGCGGGAGGGGGCACTGGTGCTGTCCCGCCTGGAGCCCAACGACACGCTGGTGGCCCAGTGCGAGGCCCACAACCGCCACGGGCGCCTGCTGGCCAACGCCTTCGTCTACGTCGTGGGTGCGTGGCGGGAGGGGTGGAGGGGTGTCCCAGCCACTGGGACCCTCCCCCCCGGCCACTGGGACCCCCCCCCCCCCGGCACCCCATCCTCCTGCAGCCCTCCTCCTGCCAAGGGCGTTCCCCCGGGTACCCGCATCCCTGCGGCAACAGGCTGCCGCTGGCAACCGTCCCCGTGACGACGGCATCCCCCCTACAGCCGCGTCCTCCCTGGCGACTGTCCCCGCGGTGACGGTGTCGCCTTGGCGACGGCATCCCCGTGCGATGGTGTTCCCTGGCCACGGATGTGGTCCCCGCCTCGACCACATCCTCGGGGCAACCGCACTCCCCCTTGGCAACCGCACTCCCCCTTGGCAACCACATCTCCATGGCAACCGGGTCTCCCCAGCAACCGTCCTGCATTCCCCCTAGCAACCATCCCCGGGTGACACCCTTCCCTGGCAACCCCTTAGCAACCGGCCCCGTGCCCCCAGTAGCAACCCCCTCCATTGCCACGGCGACCGGGCAACAGGACACTCACCGTCACCATGGCAACCCAGCCTGGAGACGGTTGCCACGCAACCGCTGCCTTATCAATCGCTGCTCCCACGGCAACCCTGCTGGGTACCTGTTGCCATGGCCATGGCTAGGGTGGCCTTGATGTCCTGGGAGGGGAGTGGGAGGTTTTGGGGGGGCCGGGGGGGGGGAGTCCAGGCACCCCACTCACTCCCTGCACCCCCCTCCAGAGCTGCCGGTGAAGATCCTGACGCCGGATGAGACGCCGTACGCCGTGGTGGAGAACCAGACGGTGTTCCTGCACTGCCGGGCCTTCGGGGCCCCCGCGCCCACCGTCGAGTGGTGAGAGCCCCCCCCCGGGACCCCTCCCAGACCCCCCTGGGACCCCGGTGCCCCCCCTGATGCTCTGCCCCTGCCCCAGGCTGACCCCGGGGCTGGAGCCGGCCCTGCAGGATGACCGGGCCTTCGTCTTCACCAACGGGACCCTGCGGCTGGGCCCGGCGGTGCAGGGGGACGGGGGCCCCTTCACTTGCCGGGCCCACAACGCCCACAGCAACGCCAGCATCATCGCCCACCTTGACGTCAAAGGTACCGGGACCCCCGGGCACCCCCCCGCGACTGCCAACGTTACCCAGTGACCCCCTGGGATGTCCCTTATTCCCCTGGAGAACCTTTGGGATCCCCAAATCCTTCCAGGGACCCCTCGGAGGCCCCCAGAGACCCCCGAATCCTTTTTGGGACCTCACAGAGCTCTCCAGTCTTCCCCAGATCCTTCCCAGCACCCCCCAGAGCTTTCCAAGGACCCCTAAATCCTTCTTGGGATCCGCCAGAGTCTTCCTGGGACTCCCCAAGCACTCCTGTGCCTTCCAAATCCTTGAGCCCCCCAAAGCCTCTTCAGAGCCCCCATGTCTTTCCTGGCCCTGCCAAGAGCCCTCCAGGGGCCCCCAAATCCTTCCTGGGATCCTCCAGCCCCCCCCCCCAGTCTTTTCAGGGATCCCCTAGAGCCTCATAGAACCCCCCAGATCCTTCCTGGGATCCCCAAGAGCCCTCCTGTGCCCCACAGATCCTTCCTGAGACTCCCATATCCTTACTGGGACCCCCCCCCTCAAGCCCTCCCAGATCCTTCCTGGGACCCTCAGAGCCCCTTCAGGTCCCCCTAAATTCTTCCTGGCACCCCCAGAGCCCTCCAGGGCCCCCCCAAATCCTTCCCAGCACCCCTCGGCCCCCCTCCGTTAACCCTTTGCTGCCCATGGCAGTGGCTACACGGATCGAGGTGCCCCCCCAGACCATGACGGCAAAGAAGGGGGAGACGGTGACCTTCCGCTGCGTGGCCGCCTTCGACCCCGGGCTGGCCCCCCGCGGCCTCGAGTGGCGCCGGGACGGGCGGCTGCTGCGCGAGACGGCTGACAGCGACAAGTGAGGGGGTGGGGGGGGGGGCTGGAGGGTGCTGGGGGGCCCTGCGGCCCCCCCTGGGTGGCTGACAGCGCCTGCCCCTCCCCTCAGGTACTCGCTGACTGGGGACACGCTGACGGTGGCCGGAGTGGACTATGCTGACCAGGGGAGCTTCTCCTGCCGCGCCTGGACCCTCCTGGACGCTGTGGAGGCTGAGGCGCAGCTCCGCGTCGTGGGTGAGCCCCCCCCAGCCTCAAACCCCGGGGGGGACACGTAGGACCCTGCTGCGGGGGCCCCCCAAATCCTCCCAGGGCACCACTGCACCCAGGGCTGGGTCTGCCCCGGTTCTGATCCCATTACGCCCAGTTTTGCCCCAGTTATGCCTCTGTTACCCCAGTTCTGCCCCAGTGACCCCAGTTCTGCCCCACTGCCCTTCACTAACTGCCCCGGCCCCCCAGGCCGGCCGGGCCCCGTGCGGGATCTGCAGGTGCTGGAGGTGGACGAGCGCCAGGTCCGGCTCAGCTGGACACCAGGAGACGAGCACAACAGCCCCGTGGAGAGTAAGGGGGGGGTCCTGGGGTGGGACCGGGGGGGGTCCTGGGGGTGTCTAGGGGGTCCCAGGGGTCTCCAGGGCAGGACTGAGGGGAAACCAGGGGGACCTAGGGTGTCTGGGGGGGGCTAAGGGGAAGTCAGGAGGTGTCAGGGGTATGTTCAGGGCTGTTGGGAGCTGATGGGGTCCTGGAGGGGGTCCTGGGGTCTTCAGGGGGTCCTGGGGGGATTTGGGGTGTCTGGAAGGGGGGTCAGGATGGTCTTGGGGGGGTTCAGAGGTCATGGGGGAAGCTGAGGGTTTCAGGGGGAACTGGAGGGGTTCAGGGTGTGTCCTGGTGTTGGAGGAGGGATCTGGGGTTGTCGGGGCTGGAGGAGGAGGATGGTGGAGGTGGTGGGGATTTGGGGGCGCTGGGGAGCTTGGGGGCACCCGTAACCCCCCCCCTACCCCCCCAGAGTTCGTGGTGGAGGAGGAGGAGGGCATCTTCGCGCCCGGACGCTTCGTGGAGCGGCTGACAGTGCCGGGGGAGCAGCCCTGGGCCCCCCTCACCCTCTCGCCCTACGGCCGCTACCGCTTCCGGGTGCTGGCGGCCAACGCCTATGGTCGGGGGGAGCCCAGCGCCCCCAGCGCCCCCATCTCCACCCCCCCCGCGGGTGAGTGCCCCCCGGGGACCCCAAAACCCCCATCTCCAGCCCCCCCCCCCCGCTGGGTAAGTGCCCCCAAATCCTGCCCAGGGACCTGCAACGCCCGCCCAGTGCCCCACTGCCACCCCTGGCAGCTAAGTGCCTCCCAGGCACCCTGGGGACCCCAAAACCCCTTTGCCCCTCCCCCCAGTGAAGACCCCCCCCCCCGTCAAATGCTCCTGGGGACCATGAACGCCCCCAAAGGGACCTCAAATCCCCCCCTAAGGGACCCCAAACACTATCCCTGCGTTCCCATATCACACATCCAACTGGTACTGACCACCCAAAGGGGTTGGGGGGTGTCTCTGCCCCCCCCAAAGGGTCTGTGGGTATTTGGGGGGGGGGGGTCTCTGAGCCTCTATCCACCCCCCAGCCCCCGAGCGCAACCCTGGGGGGGTCAAGGGTGAAGGCAACGAGACCAACAACCTGGTCATCACCTGGCAGGTACCGGGGACTCAGGCGTCCGGGAAGGGGGAGGTGGGGGGCTGTGGGGAGCCAGGGGGACCGGGGATCCCACCTTGGGGGGCTGGGGGACCCCAGTGAGGGTTTGGGGGGATCGGGGGGAGGGGCTGGGGCAGGTTTGGGAGGGGTGGGAAGGTATGGGGTGGGTTTGGGGGGGAGCTTGGGGCAGGTTTGGGGGGGGTCAGGGGGACTTGGGGTGGGTCCCTTCAGCTTGGGGCAGGTTGGGGGGGGGGTCAGAGGGGCCCGGAGCCGGTTGGGGGGGGCCCTCTGTCTCGGGTCGTGTTCTGGGGGACTTGGGGCAGGTTTGGGGGGGCATCCTTCTATCCTGGGGAAGTTTGGGGAGCTCAGAGAGAGCTGGGGGGAGGGTCTCTCCAGGCCGGGATGTGTTTGGGGGGCCGGGGGGGGTGGATTTGGGGGTTCGGGGGGGGGGGGCGCTGAGGCCCTGCCCGCAGCCGCTGGCGCCGGGGGAGTGGAACGCGGCCGAGGTGCGGTACCGGGTGCAGTGGCGGGCGCTGGAGCCAGCAGTGGGCCGCTGGCGTGAGGAGACGGTGGGGGGCCCCCCCGTCGTGGTGGGGGGCACCCCAACCTTCAGCCCCTACGAGATCCGGGTGCAGGCTGTCAACGACGCTGGGAAGGGCCCCGAGCCCGCCATCATCGTCGGTTACTCGGGAGAAGACCGTGAGTCAGGGCCCCCCCCAAAACCCCTTGTGCGGGGGGGGGGGCAATTGTGGGGGCAGAGAGACCCTCGAGGGGGATGACTCCAAATCTGGGGGTGCTGGGAGACCCCAGGGTGGGATTCCCCAATTCGGGGGGTAGAGAGACCCTGGCGGGGGGGGGTGGGTGAGTCTCAGATTAGGGGGGTGCTGAGAGACCCCAGGGTGGGGGGACCCCGGATCTGGGCTGCAGAGAGTCATGGAGAGGGGAATACCCAGATCTGGGGGTGCATTTTGGGGGGGGCCTCTCTGGGAATACCCCATATTGGGGGGGTTGGAGGGTCTTCGTTTTGGGGGGACCCTCTATCTGGGGATGTCTCAGGGATGCCCATGTTGGGGGTCTTCAAGGGCTTCACAGCCCCCCCCCATGCGTGGGTCTGGGGGCTCACATTGCTGCCCCCCCCGCCCAGTGCCACTGGTGTACCCCGAAAACGTGGGGGTGGAGATCCTGAACAGCACCAGCGTGCGGGTGCGCTGGAGCCTGGCGGGGACCCCCCGAGACCTGCGCGGGCACCTCCGGGGATTTCGGGTAAGGGGGGGGCTGGGGGGGGCGAACGGGGGAGGGGACTTGGGGCAGCTGCTGGGGATGGGGATGTGGGGGTACAGGGAGGTTTGGGGGGCTCCATGGGCTGGGGGGTATGGGGGGGCAGTTTGGGGGCACCGAGGCAGCTTGGGGGGGGGTCCGCGCTGCCTGATGTGCCCCCCCCCCTCCTCCCAGGTGCTGTACTGGCGTGAGGGCTGGGTGGGGGAGCGGACACGACGGCAGGTGCCCCCCGCCCCCCCCGGGGGGCACCCCAGGGTGCTGACGGTGCCCGGCGAGGCCAGCGGGGTGCTGCTGGGGGGGCTGCGCCCCTGGAGCCGCTACCGCCTCCAGGTTGTCGTCTTCAACGGGCGGGGGGACGGCCCCCCCAGCGACGAGATCCGCTTTGACACCCCCGAGGGAGGTAAGGCCCCTCCCGGGGACCCCCACACCTCCCCCAGGCCCCTAAAATCTGTCAACCCCAGGGACCCCCACCCCTGTGCTGGGGACCCCTAAAATCCTCTGAGGCCCCCCCCCCAGCTGCCCCTGAGAGCCCTTAACTCCATGTCGGGGACCCCAACCCTGCCCAGGGGACCCCCAAATACCCCTGGGGACCCCCAACACCCTCCTGGCTTCCCGTTGTCCCCTCTCCCCATTTTGGGGATCTCCTCTGTCCCTGGGGGGGCTCCCCACACTCCCTGGTGGGGGGACCCCCGCCTTGGAGGTTTGGGGGTCCCTGATGCTGGCCCCCCCCCAGTGCCGGGCCCCCCTGAGGAGCTGCATGTGGAGCGTGTGGGCGAGACGACCCTGGCCCTGGAGTGGAAGCGCCCGCAGCACCCCAACGGCATCCTCACCGGCTACCTGCTCCAGTACCGCCAGGGTCCGCTGCTGGGGGCACTGGGGGGCACTGGGAGGGGGGTCTGGGAGCAGAGGGCAGGCTCTAGGGGTGCTGGGAGGGGTACTGGGAGCACTGGGAGGGGATACTGGGACTGCTAGGGGGCACTGGGAGCACTGGGAGGGGGGTCTGGGAGCAGAGGGCAGGCTCTAGGGGTGCTGGGAGGGGTACTGGGAGCACTGGGAGGGGATACTGGGACTGCTAGGGGGCACTGGGAGCTGGGAGGGGGGCACTGGGGGTGCTGGGTGAGCTACTGGGAGCACTGGGTGGGGACTAAGAGCACTGGGAGGGGGTACTGGCAGGACTGGGGGTGTTTGGGGGGCGTCTGGGGGTGTTTGGGGATTGGGGGGGGGGTTGTGTGGGTCTGGGGGTGTGCGGAGGTTTGGGGGGGCTTCAGGGGAGGTGGGGGGAGTAGGGGGTCACGTGTGGGAGTTGGGGGGCTTTGGAAGAGACTTTGGGGGTCTCGGGGGGGCAGGTGGGAGTTTGAAGGGGCATGGGGGTATTTGGGGAGCGCGGGGGCATTGTGGGGTTTATGTGGGGTATTTGGGGGGCCGCGGGGGGAGTCTGGGGGGGGGTGCTGAGGCTGCCCCGCAGTGAACCAGACGGAGGGGGGGCTGCCCTACGAGATCTCCTTCCCCGCCGGGACCCTCAACACCACCCTGAGGCGCCTGGCCCCCCGCGGTCGCTACCGCTTCGCCCTGCGCGCCCTGACCCGTCTGGGACCCGGTCCGGCCCTGCTGCGCCAGGGCAGCCTGCTCCCCGAGCCCGGTGGGTAACCCCGCCACCCCCACGGTGGGGTGAGACCACCGGGGTAACCCCAGAACCACCACGGGGCGGGGAGGCCGAAATGCTGATCCTGGGGGTGCTCCGTTTTCGGGGGACCCCAAGACCAGTGGGGGGGGGGGTGTCCAAGATGGTGGCTGATCGTCCCCACCATGTCGGGGGCTGCACACAGGGGTCTGGCGAACTTGGGGGGGGAAGGGGGGGATCCCCCCCTCCCCATTTTCACTGAGCCCATCCATCCCCCCCCCCCCGCAGTGCTGCCGGTCCTGGGGAGCGTGAAGGTGGGCGAGGTGGGGGAGGACTTCACCGTCCTGCAATGGACCCTCGCCCACCCCCAGGCCAACATCGAGTTTGAGGTCCAGTACATGAGCAAAACCAGTAAGGGCAGCCCGCTGGGACTGGGGGGGGAGGGCAGGCGGGTGGGTTCGGGTGGTCCTTGGGCAGTGGCTGTGAGGTGGGGGGGGTCCCACGGGGGTTTGGGGGAGCCTCCAGGTACATTTTTGGGGGGACAATGGGGCTTAAGATGTCCTAGGAAAAGAGGGGGCGCGGGGGGTCTCTCGGGGGGAGGTGGGGGGGGGTACCTCCCCGCTGTCCGTGACCCCCCCACACCCCCCCCGCAGCGGAGGAGACCTGGCGCACCTCGGGGCACGCCAACTCCTCGCTGGGGCTGTACCGCCTGGGGGACCTGCGCCCCGGCACCTCCTACCGCGTCCAGTTCGTGGGGCGCAACCACTCGGGCGAACGCGTGGCCTTCTGGGAGAGCGAGGTGCAGACCAACGGCACGCGTGAGTGCCCCCGGCCCCCCACCCACCCCCGCCTGCTCGCGGACCCCTCGGGCACGCTTTCACCCCCCTTCCCACGGGTAGCCTCGAAACCGCCACTGCCGCCCCGGGGACCCACGAAACCGCCTTGTTCCCCCTGAGGGGACGCCCGAAACCGCCTTGTTCCCCACGAGGGGACCCCCGAGACCGCCTTGTTCCCCGCGAGGGGACCCCCGAGACCCCCTCCAGCTGCCTCAGGGCACCTTGAAACCCCTCCCCCCTTTTCCTTGTGGGGACCCCTGAAACCACCCCCAGCTGTTTCAGGCCCCTTGAAACCCCCCAATCCCTCCCCAAGTGCACAGGGGATCCCCCAAAACTGCTCCCTCCCCCAGCTAGGCCCCTCGGGGGGGTGCTTGGGGGGGGTCCCCGAAGCTGGCTTCCCCCCCCCCCCCGCACTGACCCCGCCCCGTGCCCCCCTCCTCCAGTGGTGCCGAGCCCCGCGGGCGGCTTCGCCACCGAGGGCTGGTTCATTGGCTTCGTCAGCGCCGTGGTGCTGCTGCTCCTCATCCTCCTCATCCTCTGCTTCATCAAGCGCAGCAAGGGGGGCAAGTATTCGGGTGAGCCCAGAGCCCCGCCCCCCCCCCGGACACCCCAAACCCCTGCGGGCCCCTTGGGACCCCGCAGACTCCCCTGGTACGCCCTCGGGGTTATAGAGGGTTTCCTCGAGGTTTTTGGGGGTCCCTAAGTTATGGGGGGGCGTCCCCAAGGCTTGGGGAGGGGGTGCCTAATTTGTGGGAGGGGTCGGGGGGGTCCTAAGGCTGGGGGGGGGCTATGTTGTGGGAGGGGGCAGTGGGAGGCTTGGGGGGGGGACACAGCTGGGGAGGGCTCCAAGGCTTTAGGGGGGTCCCTGGGGGGGGTTCCTTAGGCTTGAGGGAGGCCGGGGGGGTCCCGATAGCTGGGGGAGGGTCCCGGGGGGACCCCGGCCCCCCCCCGTCCCGGACCGAGCCGTGCCCCCCCCAGTGAAGGACAAGGAGGACACGCAGGTGGACTCGGAGGCCCGGCCCATGAAGGACGAGACCTTCGGGGAGTACAGGTGAGGGGCGGGGACATGCAAAGCAGCCGGCGGGGGCGGGGCCTCTCCGATGGGGCGGGGCCTCTCCGATGGGGCGGGGCTTAGCGCAGCGGGCGGGGCCAGAGCTGCTGGGCGCCCTCTGCTGCACCCACCGAACTGCCCCCTCCCTTCCCTAACTGCCCCCCCAATTGCCCCCCTCTCACTAATTGCTCGTCTCCCCATTAACTGCCCCCCCCTCCGCTTTTGCCCTCCCCTGACGCTCCGTCTCTCCCTGCTGCTGCCTTCGCTAACGCAGGTCCCTGGAGAGGTAAGGGGTGGCTGGGGCCCCTGGGGGGTGGGTCACCGCACCCCTGGGGGGGGCTGCTGGGCGCCTGGGGTCCCTCAGTGGGGTGGGGAGAGACTGTCGGACCCAGGGGGTGTGGGGCAGGGGGGTGGTGGTGGTGGGGTCTTCCTGTAAGGGTGGGGTCCTCGTGCACGTGTGCCGTCCCGTCCCCCCCGCCGCCGCCGCCGCCTCGCAGCAGCCACGCGCAGGCCCTCGCGCCCCCCGCCCCGCCTTGGCGCCCCGTCCCAGTGTCCCCCAGCGTGGGGTGGTGGCAGTGACGATGGCAATGGGGTGGCGGCGGCGGTGATGGCGGTGACGGTGCGGTGCCGGTGCAGCGACGGCGAGGAGAAGGCCTCGGGCAGCTCGGGACGGTCGCTGGGGGCCACCGGGGCGGCGCTGGGCAGTGACGACAGCCTGGCGGGGTACGGGGGCAGCGCCGACGTCCAGTTCAACGAGGACGGATCCTTCATCGGGCAGTACAGCGGCACCCGCGGCACCGCCGCCGGCAGCTCCGGCCCCGCCAGCCCCTCCGCCGCACCCCCCCTCGATTAGCCAGGACACCCCCCCCCCCAGCTGGTGGGGATGGGGGGGGCCCCCCACGGCGCTGGGGAGCCCCCCACGGCATTGGGGGAGCCCCCACGGCGATGGGGACCTTCCCATGCAAAGTGGGAGCCCCCTCTGGCACTGAGGAACCCCCCCCCGAGCCGAGGGGGACCCCAACCCCCTCCTCACCCCCCATTTAAGGGCCCCCCAACCCCCCTCCACTGCCAAAAGGGGGGACCCCTAATTGCCCCCCACCACCACCTGTGCAGTGGGGGGGACGACACTGGGGCTGGGGGGGGATGCCCCAAAAAGCGCCTCACAACGGGGGGGGGTGGGGACCCCCGTTGGACTTAGCCAAAAAAATAAGGGCCCCCCCCGAGCCCTGGCTGGGGGGGGGGGGGGGGGCCCAGAAGCCAAGGTTCTCTTTAGACCAAATTTGGGGGGGGGGGGGGGGGATTTTGCCCCCCCAGATTTCAGCCCCCCCCCCCAACCCTTCAGGGGCCCCCCTAACTCCTCGGGGTTTGGGGGGACCCCAACGCCCCCCCGTCTCTGAATGCATCTCACGGCGCGGCCTTGGCAACTCTCACACGAGCCAACGGCCCCCCCAGCGGGGGGGTCTGCACCCCCAAGCCCCCCCTGCCCCCCCGAACCAGCCTGTCCTCCCCCCCGCGCCCCTTACCCCCCCCCCGCCCCCGTGCGCTGGTGTTGTAGCTGCGTTAGCCCCCCCCCCGTGTGTGCGGTGCCCCCCCCCTCGGGAAAAGAAGCGGAGAAGGCCCTAAATGGCCCCAAAATGGCAGCCGAGCCCCCCCCTCCTCGTGTGCCCCCCCCGCCCCCTATACATACTGTACATACCCCCTTGTACAAAACCTGCCAAAAAGAAATTGAGAAAAAACAAAAAAATGCAAAAAAACCGGGACACCCCCCCCCCCCCGAGGCCGAAATAAAGGAGGAACCTGCCGGGAGGGCGGCTGTGGGGGCTGTGGTCTGTGGGGGCCGGGGGGGGGGGGACAGGACCTATAGATCCCGGCGGCATCTATAGGGGGCTGGAGAGGTCTATGGGGGCCTACAGAGGCTTGGGGGGGGGGCTATGGCGGCTGGTAAGAGGTCTGGGGGGGGTAAAGGCCTGGGGGTCTGTAGAAGCAGGTAAGGGTTCCTATGGGGGCTATAGGGGCTCGTAAGGGGGCTCAGGAAGGTGGGGGGTGGGCTCTAAGGCGCCTATAGGCAGGTGTGTGGGGGGTCTGGGGGTGTTTTGGGGGCAGTATAGAGTGTCGGGGGTCTATGGGGGGGCTGTAGGGGGGCTATATGGGGTCTATGGGGTGGCTATACGGGGTCTATGGGGGTCGTGAAGGGGTCCACAGGTGGCCTATGTGGGGCTGTGTGGCTCTCGAGAGGGGCTATAGGGTCTATAGGGGGTACCTGGATCGGGGGGGGGGGTCTGTGAGGGCCTGGGGAGGGTCTGGGGGGGGATCCAGGGGCACCATACAGGGGCTATAGAGGGTCTAGTGGGGTTACAGAGCCCTATAGGGGCTTTACGGGGGCTAACAGAGCGCCTGTGGGGGTCTATAGGGGGTCTAGGGGGGGCTACGAGGCTCCGTAGGAGGTTTGGGGTGACCATAGCGGCTCTGGGGGGGGCTCTGGGGGGGTTCTGGGGGGGCTGCGGGGCCCTGTGGGGGCTGTAGAGGCTCCCTAGCCAATCTGGGGGGGCTATAACGAGCCTGTAGGGGGCCGGGGGCGGCTACATGGGACAGATACGGGATGGGGGGGGGGGGGGGCTATTGGGGGCGCTGCGGGGGGCCGGGGGGGAGTGGCTGCGCGCGGGGGGGGGGCGTGGCGTGGCCAGCCCCGGCCCCTCCCTCCGCCATCGCCGCGAAGCCGCCACCCGCCGCCGCCGCGCGCCGCGGCCGGAACCGGCCCGAACCGGCCGGAACCGGAACCGGAACCGGCCCGAACCGGGCGGTGTCGCCGCCGCCGCCGCCGGCCCCGCCGGACCCTCCCGCCGCCATGAGGGCCGGGGGGGGGCCGGGGGGGCCGCTCCCTCTCCCCAGAGCGCGGGGGCCGGGGCTGAGACCCGGGGCCGAGGACCTCGGGGTCCGGGACCCCGCTCGGGTCGGAACCCGGGGCTGGGGTCGGGGCCGGGGGTCGCGCCGGGCGGGGCCCCGCCATGGGCTGCAACATGTGCGTGGTGCAGAAGCCGGAGGAGCAGCACCGGGTGATGCTGCAGGTACCGGCGCGGGGGGGGGCGTGTGTGGGGCTGGGGGAGCAAGAAATGGGGGGCGTGGGGATGGGGGGGGTGGGGACGGGTAACGGGGGGCTGGGGGGGCCCAGGGCCAAGGGCGTGGGGAACGGGGGGGTGTGGGGGGCTGGGGGAGCAAGAAACGGGGGTCGTGGGGCTGGGGGGGTGCGGGGACGGGTGACGGGGGGCTGGGGGGGCAGGGGTGGGTAATGGGGGGCTGCGGGGGGGGGCACGGGGCCAAGGGCGGGGGGAATGGGGCGTGTGTGGGGCTGGGGGAGCAAGAAACGGGGGGGGCTGTGGGGACAGGTAAGGGGGTCTGTAGGACCGGTGGGGGATCTGTGGGGATCCTGTCACGCCTGTGGGGTTGGGGGGGGGTCCCCCCCATTCTCCTACCCCCCGCCCACCTCCCCGCCGGTTTCCATGACAACCGTTGCCGCGGGTTCCGGGCGAGAAGCAGACAATGGAGGGGGGGGGGGGGGGGCGGCAGCCCCTGGGGGGAGGCCGGGGGGGTCTGATGGGCGTCCAGGGATCGGGGGGGGGGGGCCTAGTGTCATTTTGGGGGGTCTGGAGAGGGTAATTTGGGGGGGGGCGCATCTGGGAGGGATCCACGGGGGTGGTTGGGAGGGGGGGTCCGGGGCTTTGGGGGGGGTTGGGGACACCACCGGGGGGCTGAGACACACCGGGGGGGCCCTGACCCCCCCCATTGCCCCCCCCCCCCAGGTGAGCGGGAAGGAGGGGCCGCGGCGGGGGCCGGAGCCGTGCCGGGGGGGGTCCGCGGGGGCCCAAGGAGCCGCTGGTGCTGCAGGTGTTGCGCCGCAGCCCCCGGGGTCGCCCACCTGCTGGTGGGGCCCCCCCACTCGGGGCCGCAGCCCCCCCGCCCCCCTGGGGGTGGCCGGGCCCCCCCCCCACCGCCGGCCTGGTGGACAGCGGACCCAGACGGACATCAGCTTCGAGAGCCGCCTGGGCCCCGGGCGGGGGGCCGGCAGCCCCGGGGGGGCCGAGCCGTGAGTGCGGGTGCCTGGGGCCCCCGGTAGGGACCCCCAGACCCCTTGGGGACCTGTGGAGCCCCTGCGCCCCACAGAGACCCTCCTGGACCCCCAGGACCCACCCAGACCCCCTGGGGACCTCTGTAGAGGTTCTCCTGCCTATACAGGGCCCCTTAGACCCCTCCAGGCCCCCTTTATGACCCCCCTTGGCCCCCCCAAGACCCCTCTATGGGGGCATCCCACCCATAGGGACCCTCCCAGACCCCCTGGGGACCTCCATGGAGGCCCTCCTGCCCTATATAGGGCCTCTTAGATGTCCCCCAAGACCCTTTGGGGACCCCCCCTGAGGGGCATCCCTCCCACAGGGACCCTCCTGGACTTCCCCAGGACCACCCCAGACCCCTTAGGTACCCCTGTGCAGGCTTCCCTGCCCCATAGGGCCCCCCCCAGGCCCTTTGGGGACCCTCACGGAGTGCTCTGTACTGGCCCTCTTGGGCCCCCCCAGGGCTTAGCGATCCCCCAAGAGCTCTTGGGATCCCCATGGAGCCCCCCCGCCCCACAAAGATCCTCTTGCCCCCCGCCCAAAGACTCTTGGGGACCTCCAGGGAGACACACCCTTTTAGCCCCCCCCAGGATCCCTTAGTGCCCTTCCAGACTCCTTGGGGTCCCCCATGGAGGTCCCCACCCTTAGACACCCTCTGGGCTCCCCCCCCAGCCCCCCCCTTAATGTGTCTCCCTCTTCTCTCCCCCAGCCCCCCTCTCCCCCATGACTATTTCGACCCGGCGGATCTGGGGGAGCCCGAGCGCCCGAGGAGCTGGAGTATGAGGTGAGCGCCCTGACCCTGGGTCCGCGAGGGGGGGGGGTCCTGGGTCTGCTGGGGGGGGTTTGGGGAGGGTCAGGTCTGGGTTGTGAGGAGGGGCTGGACGCCTGGGACCACACAGAGACAAGCGAGAGAAGACAAAACCCATTTATTGGGGGTGGGGGAGTGGAGTCTCTTGAGGATACGGGGGGGCTGGTTGTGGTCTGGGGAGGGGGGGAGTGGGGGGCGTCCCCCGGGGGGTTCCCCTGACACGGGGTCCCGGCAGGAGGTGGAGCTGTACAAGGCCAGTCACCGGGACAAGCTGGGCTCACCGTTTGCTACCGCACCGACGGGGAGGAGGACGCTGCATCTACGTGGGGAGGTATGGGGGGGGCCTGGGGGGGGGCGGTCCCCCATGGGGCCTGGGGGGGGGGGGGGGGGGGGGGGGGGGTGGAGGAGCCCTTAAAGGGCTCCCAAGGGTGGGGGCTCATGGGGTGATTGGGGTCCCAGTAGGGGCCCAGGGGGTGTCAGGGAGCCAAGAGGGGGTCCTGGGGGGGGGGCCTGTAAAAGCAGGATCTGGGGGGGGGACACCAAGGGTGCTGGGGGGGGCTGACCTGCATGTCCCCCCCCGCAGGTGAACCCCAACAGTATCGCGGCCAAGGACGGGCGCATCCGTGAGGGTGACCGCATCATCCAGGTGGGTTTTGGGGGGGAGCCCTGCACTCATGGGGTCCTGGGGAGGGGGCAGGGGTGTCCTTGGGGATCCCTGTCTGGGGGGGGGTGGGGCTCCTGGGGGGGGCCGTTGGCCCTGCTCACCACTGTGCCCCCCTGCCCCCCCCCCCAGATTAACGGGGTGGAGGTGCAGGACGGGAGGAGGCTGTGGCCTTCCTCACCCGGGAGCAGCAACCAACATCTCCCTCCTCCTCGCCCGCCCTGAGAGCCAGGTACGTCTTGGGGGCTCCGGGGTGGTCTTGGGGGGGTCCTGGGCACCTCATGGAGGTGTTAGGAGGGGCTTGGGAGGGGAAATGGAGGCCACAGAGCGTCGAGGGGGATGGGAGGGGGTCTATGGGCTCCCTGGGGGTCCTACAGGGTCCCTGCAGGAGCTGGGGGTCCTGGAGGAGCACAGGGGTCCCTGGGGTGTTTTCTGGGGGGTTTTGTCCCCACCTTGGGACCCTGGGGAGTCCCTGGGGGTTGGGGGCCCCACAGGGTCTGGGGGTGCCTGACCCCCCCCCCGCTTCCGCAGCACTGGAAGGACAGCGACCGCGAGGATTTCCTCGACGGACTTTGGCTCCGATGAGGATGGGGAGCTGCGGCAGCGGGGGCCCTGGACCCCCCCGGGGCAGGTAGGGGGGCCGGGGCGGGGTGTGTCCAGGGGAGCAAAATGGGTCTGGGGGGGCACTAAGGGCCTGAGAGACACTTAGGGCTATGGGGTAGATAGGGGGGCAGGGCAGGGGAGGAATAGGGGGTCTTAGGGGGGCATAGGGGGTGCCAGGGGCTGTAAGGGGGGGGTAATAGATGCCTTGGGGGGAGGGGGGCAGATATTGGGGCCCGGGGGGAGGCAGTTTAGGTGTGTATGGGGGCAATAGGGGTGCTTGGGTCAATAGGGGGCTCTAGGGGGGGGCAGTATGGGCCTGGGAGGAGATTGGGGTCCTGGGGGGGCAACAGGCATCTTGGGGTGGGCAGTAGGGGTGTGCCTGGGGGGGGGGCAAATAAAGGTGTCTAGGGGGGTCTTAGAGGAGTAATAGGGGTTTGGGGTGGGGGTGTCAGGCAGGTCTACCTGGGCAAATAGGGGGCTGGGGGGGGGCAATAAGGGCTTTAGGAGGGGCAGAAGCGGCATCTTAGGGGGACGTGAGGTCAGTTGGGGGGGTGCGGGTGTTTTAGGGTGGAAATGAGGGATTTTAGGGGGGCAATGGGTGTCCTGGGGCTACAGGGGGTCGGGGGACAATATGGGGTTGTAGGAGAGTAATAAGGATCTTGGGGGGGGGGCAGTGCGGGATTTCTGGGGGCACATATGGGGTTGGGGGGGCAACAGGGGGTTCTAGGGGGAATAAGTATTTTGTGGGGGGCAATGGGGGGGTCTTTGGGGCAGATGGGGGGGCTTAGGGAGTACTAGGGGTTGGGGGGGGCAGGTAGGGGGGTCCTGTGGGGGCAATAGAGGGTCCTGGGCAGTGGTGGGGGGGTCAGGGGGCAAGGGGGGGGGGGGCTGCAGGGGTGCATTTGGGGGGGGTTGGGGGTGGTCAAGGGGGGCATGTAGGATCGGGGGGAGGAAATGGGGGGGGTTAGGGTGACAATAGGGGTTCTGGGGCGGCAAGAGGGGGGCCCGGGGCCGGACAGGGGATGGAGGGGGCAACAGGGCGCCGGGGGGGGGGGGGGCAGTAGGGGTCTTGAGGGGCAAACGGGTGCCTGAGGGGGGGCAGCTTGGGATTCTAGGGGGTAACAGGGGCTTGGGGGGGGGACACGCGCAGATGTCCGCGGGGGCCCCCAGGGGCTGCCGGTCACCTCCCGCCCCCCTCCCCCCGCAGCCCCCCAGCCCGGCCACCCCCTGCCCGCGGGGGCCGAGCCGGACAGCGGCTGTGGGCGCACGGACGAGAGCACCCGCAACGAGGAGAGCTCGGAGCACGACCTGCTGGGGGACGAGGGGGGCGAGGGGCCCCCCTGCGCCCCCCCCCGCCCCGCCGCGGCCCCCCCAGCGCCCCCCGCCCCGCCGGGGGGGGAAGACCCGGAGCCGGATCGGGATCCGGACTGAGCCCCCGCGGCCGCGCCGGGAACGGGGCCGGGGCGGCGGGAAGACCCGGCAGCGGGTCGGGAGGAGCCGGGTCCGGACTGAG